>JAOEGS010022624.1:0-12697 GCA_025447755.1 Corythornis vintsioides | reverse complement strand
AAAACATTTATGTTCTTAATCCTTTTCACTATACAGGAACTTTTCTTATAAAAAAAACCCAAACCAAACAAAAAAAAAAAGCCCCAAAAAACCACGCCACCCTTTGGTATTAAGAATCCCTGAATCTCTCTGTGGCTTCCACTTCTTCAGAATAAACAAACTTACTGCTAGAAAATATTTAGTTGTTTTAGAAATTACAGTGAAATTAAATTTAACTTAGGTTTTAAAAGAGCTACAAGTCTAGGTAGATTTTTTCAAAGGTATCCTGATGCCTTGCAAGTGTGTTAATTAAATAAATGAAAGATATAAATGAAAAGAGAACTAAAATTTCTTCTAAATTGCAAATGAGTTAATGTACTGCATTAACAACATTCACCACAGCATGGTTACCTCTTTTTCTCCTCTTGTTTTTCTTGCATCAAAGACCATATGTGCATGAATTTTCTTTACATTGAGGTCAGTCAATGAATCTGAAGTTATATAAACCGAATCTGGGATTTAACATGAAGCATTAAAGTATATCATGTAGGAAAAACAGCTTTCCTAAAGCACAGGATAGCTCAAATCCCTTTTTTCTTTCATTTTATCGTGCATATTCAAGTTCTAGGTCTAAGAGCACTAAATTGTTTCTGAGGTTGTCAGTTGAATATGTCACCATATGAAGGGAAGTACAATGGTGTTTAAGAGATTAGCAAAATGTCTGGATTAAAATTGAAAAAAAATGTTGAAAATAAATTAAAACAATTGGGTTATAGATTACAAGACAAACTATCTTCTAGTCCTGTATTTCATAGTATACATTTAACTTCACTCTTCCACTTCCTGGAAGATAGTGCCAGAAATTAAGCATAGCCAACTTCTGCAGAATTTACTGGTAACAGAATACAAATATTACCTTTTTTTTTTTTAAAGGTTTTTTTAAGGTTTAATTACCTTATGAGAAAATTGTATTCTTTCTACCACTAACCAGATAATACTTCTAACTTCAGGTGGCCTCATACTGAACTGAGGAACCCTCTTGTCTTTATTGTAGTATTCCTATAGGTATATTATACTACCTCAGAAGAAAATGAGAGAGAAAAAAAAATTTCCTTTTTGACAGATGACCACATTTGGAGAAAGCTCTGGAAAGACAGATTACCACAGATGACATGAGAAAAAAAAAAAAAAAAAAAAAAGGCATTTGGGTGCTTTTTGATTACCTTTACATATATATTGAAGGAGAATTTTCCTCTGAAGAAGGGATAAAAATTAATTAGCCTATTGCTTATCGAGGTTATGACAGTTCTAAGAACAAAGTCAGAAGATGTTTGAGAAGTACAATTGATTCCCCTGTAAAGGAAAATAATATTTTTCTTCCTTTCGATAGTTCCTCAAAAAATAAACCGGTAATAATGGGTCTTACCACAGGTATTGTATATTGAAAATAGAAAAGCAAACAGAACTAAAGAAAACCAAATGTCTATTCATGTTCTCTTTCAAAAAAGCACAAAAAGTTATGAAACAAAGATGATCACAAATTAATACAAATATATAGAAAAGTATATTAAAATAAAGGTGATGCTTATGAAAAGAACAGTAAAGATAAGATTAACACAAACATATAGATAGCAGGAAAATAATGATGAAGTTTCAGAATTATTTGGCTTACAAGCTCTTTTGAGAAAGCTTGTGCTGCACATAGGAAATTCTGGCCATGTTTGCCATGTTTCATCAAAGGTGTAAACCCTAGAGATGCTAACCAGAGACTTCCTAAACTAACTTCATAATTCAGTTATTAAAAAAAAAAAAAAAAAGTAATAATAGTTTCCTAAACTGCTTAAAAAACAGTCTTCATAGAATCATTAAGGTTGGAAAATACTCTTAAAACCATTTACATCTTTTAAATGCCTCCAGGGATGGTGACCTAATCACTTCCCTGGACTGCCTGTTCCAGTGCATCATAACCCATATTGTGAAGCTTTTTTTCCTAATATCAGATCTAAAACTTCCTTGGTACAACTTGAGGCAGTTTCCTTTCATCCTATCACTTGCTACTGGGGAAAAGAAACCAACATCCCCCTCACTACAACCTCTTTTCAGATAGTTGTAGAGAGCAATAAGGTCTCTCTCAAGCCTCCTTTTCTCCAGACTAAACAACCACAGTTCCCTGAGGCACTCCTTGTAAGGCTTTTTCTCTAGTCCCTTCATCAGCTTCATTGCCCTTCTTTGGACACTTTCCAGCACTACAATGTATTTCTTGTGGTAAGAGGACCAAAATTAACACAGTACTTGAAGTGTAGGCTTACCAGTGCTGAGTACAGGGGCACAATCACTTCCCTTCTCCTGCTGGCCACACCATTCCTGATACAGGCCAAGACGCAGATGGCCTTCTTGGCCACCTGGGAACACTGCTGGCATTTATTCAGTGGGGTGTCCAGCAGCATGCCCAGATTCTTTTCTACCAAAGAGCTTTCCAGCTACTCTTCCCCAAGCCTGTAGCATTGCCAGGGATTGTTGTGACCCAAGTACAGGATTTGGTCTTGTTGAACCTTATATAACCACTGCTGGCCCATCGATCCAGCCTCTCCATATCAAAGCTCCGGCTCAACTTGGTGTTGTCTTCAAACTTACTTGTTTAAACAAGACCTGCCCGAAAACTGAGCCCTGGAGAACACCACTAGTGACCGGCTACCAACTGCATTTAACTCCATTCAACACCACTCTTTGGGTTCAACTATCCAGACAGTTTTTAACCCGTGAAGAGTCCACTTGTCTATACCATGAAGCCATAAGCTTCTTTATCAGGATGCTGTGGGAGATGGCATCAAAGGCCTTACTGAAGTCCAAGTAGACACATCCACAGCCTCTCGTCATCCACTAGGCAGATCACCTGGACACAGAAGAAGATCAGATTGATCAAGCATGACTTGTGTTCATAAACAAATGCTGACTGGGCCTGATCCTCTGGTTGACCTGTATGTGCTTTGTGATGGCACTCCATAAACCTCACTGGCACTGAGGTTACACTGACAGGTCTGTCCAGATCCTCCTTCTGGACCTTCCTGTAGATGGGCATCATATTTGCTCTCTACAGCCAGCTGGGACCTCCTCAATTATTCAGGACTGAAAAATTATTGAAGTGGCTTGGATAGCACTTTTACATCTGTGCCCTAGTGGATCCTTAGTGGAAGTAGATTTCCATTATTCGTTGCCAAATGATAAAACATAATGATTGAAATTTCTGTTTCTGTAATTTAAATCCCCACAGTAACTTTTGAAAACACTGAATTAATACATTTTTAAGTCTAATTTTATTGAGATTACAGTAATGAACTCTTTGCTTTAGTCCTCTGAGTGTTTATTAACCTGCTAGAATCTAAATGTTTGCATTGTTAGTTCAACAGCATAAAAGTTCAATTGTTAAAAGTAATTTTAAAGACTTTGTTGGTTCCTATAACCCAGCAAGTGTTGTTTGCAAAATGTTTTGAGTATAGTACCACTATACTTCCACAATAGTGGTACTCCTGATAATGTACATTTTTTAATAGATCTAAAATTTACTGGGGGAAAAAAACAAAAGCATCAAACCAAACCAACCAAACAAAAAACAACAACCACTCAAAACCCACAATACCCAAAAACCTCCAGATTGCAATTTCTTGTGTTTTAAAATAGAAATGAGTATTTACATTGCATTTTCAAAGAAAGACAGAAGCTGATTTTAGGTAAAATAAAGCAAATTGTCCCTGTCTTTAGCACAGTACTGCAAAGAACCCAACAGCTTACACTTCCCAATCTGAAAGTTCTTGTATCTAAAGACTGTACCAAACTGCATGACAAATTTGATTTTCACTACTTAGACTGACAGAAGTCTGACTTCAAACATCACTTCATAGAAATAGCAAAGGAAATGTATACTGTTTTGGCTCTCAATTAATACAATGTAAATAATGGAATTTTACAAAGAATTTGGAAATTACAAGGTTATTTCCTTCTAAGTCCTTTCAATTAATTATTTTTTGAGGAGAGACTCATCTGGGAGTTTGCATAGTCATGAACTTTTGAAAGCTGTCCTGTAGTGCTTCATTGCAACAACGGAAAGTTCCCTCACTATAGTCTAATAGACAACTTCCTCATGAGTGAAAAATTAGAAAATGGTTCAGTGATAAAAGAAATTTTTCCTGTTTATTTTTTATATCAGCCTCAATCAGTAAAATTACTTTAAAATGTAAAATTATGAGTGCCATTGCAATCAAATATGTATCATAACAAGGTAAATTTAAGTTAAATTATATGTTGCTTTTTACTTTGAGGCTTGACTTATAATTGCTTGAGTGACAAAGTAGATGAAGTTGCCAGTGCTTAATTGCTCAACTAATAAGTGGTAACTCAGCAACTTATCTTGTATATATACTTTGTTGCCTTTGTGTTATCTGGTGTAGCTTAATTAAATTCCAAAAACAATCTCCTTGCATTTACTCATTTTAGTTGAAGGTTGTGTACACAATCTACTCTCTGATTTGCAGATAAAGAAACAAAGATAATAAAGGTGATGATTAAGTGTTAAAGAATCTACCAATAAAACATCATTAGTGGTTTGTTTGTTTGTTTTAAATACAGCTACTGCAGAATGCTGTTGTAAATGAGGGTGTTTTGCCCTCATGATCAAAAGATAGAAAAAATATTTTTTAAGATAGAAAATGATGGTTACTCAAGAACCCATGACTGCTAGTTTCATGTCACTTAGTTTCAATACGGTCAAAGAATGAGAGAATCGTGAAGAGTAATAGATCTAACTATCAAGTTAAAGAGATGTGCCTCTAAAAGCTAAGTGATTATTAGAACTTTTGGAAAATGGAAGGAAAAGCTGAGGTGGAAAAGCATGGAGTTAAGCATACAGCCAGAGATTACTTAGAGGTCCACTATCACAAAACAGTAAAAATATAGACATATCCCCTGTCTGTAATTGTAAAGTGAATGACACTGTTAAAAAACAGAATAGGTATTTAGTCCTTCAGATTAGCCAGTAATACCCTCTCCAATACCAGATGCCTCAGGCAAAGATTTATGGGATAAGGTGGAGAACAGATACATTCAAACCTTACACATTCCCTGCTGACTAGCTTGTTTAGTTCCCATAGCTAGAAGGTTCAGCAGCAAATGATCATCTGGCTCAAGAGCAGGACTAGTAGATAGATTTCTATCCCCAGATATGCATGCAAGCTGACTACAGGTAAGATGACCAGAAGTGATTGCCTAAGTGAGAAACAAGTAAAATGATTCTGCCTTCTCAAGTGACAAAGAAAATGGAGACCTAGACACCTCTCAGGGAGATCAGAGAATGAGATTAGCTCAGAAAGCACAGCAGGAGTCTTTGCTAAGTATTTTAACAATAGTAAATATTTTTTTTATATTATCTTAGTTTATGCAATGCTGCCTAGGATGATGAGTAGACAGTCTCCAAGAGAATGAAGTGGTAAGAAAGACCAATGAAGTCCATAATAGATACTGAACCACAGCCAGGTCAGAAGTTAATAGGACAACTATAGCCCAGGCAGGAACATGGGACAGAACCTTCATTACAAACCAATATATGTAAGCCCGAAACCTTTCCCCAGGAAAAAGGAACTATATACAATGCAGCTTGGAAGACTAGAGGTTTTCTGAGGGTTTTGAAGTTTCTGTGAAAGAATTAGGAGCCAAAGAGAAGTAAGCAATCTAATTCAGGTAAATTAATCAGGTAAATAGCAGCAGGTAAAGGTAAGGCACAAAGCAAACTATGAATGATATACTACTAGGAGGCTTCCTAGCATGTGAGGTAGGAACTATTATAGAATGATTTACATTGGAAAAGACCCTTTAGATCATTGAGTCATACCATTGACCTAACACTATCAAGTCCACCAGAACTGTTATCTTGGTAAATCTACAAGCAAATCTTCACACACAATAAAAAACCATCAGGGAAATCTATGACACACTATTTGGCCTACCTCAGCAAGCAATAATTACCTTTAGTTTGGTTTGTTACTTGACAGGACTCTGGCAGTGTTGGACATCTAGCTAACAAAGCTCTATGAAAGGAAGCAAATGCCTTTCTATGCAGGACACCACAGGCCTCCTAATGATTTGCTCAAGCAGGCCCAAAGGAAACCATAAGTTTATGATATTCTGTACTGTTAGACAAAATGTATTATATTTGATTATGCAGCATATACACGATGGCAGTTTTTTCATTATATCCTGTGTATGACAGAAATCAAACTGGAGCCTAGTATTTTCTCCCTCTGCTATGTTTTCTTTGAAAAAAGCAAAAATGTTCACCTGGTGTATTGCAGCTATGAGAAACAAACTTTTACCCGGTACTCAGTTCAGAATTAAGAGAACATCAGAAGATGGAAGTCACTGCTTCTCATAGACATCACTTTCTCAAGGTGACATTACTCCCAGCTCTCCCAGCTTCTGAAATAATATATAAGACACTGACAGGAACATTTTAAAAAAGTGCTTTCTGGGGTCAGACCATCAAGACTGTCTCCAACAGTGATAATAGGAGAATGTAGGGAGAATGCATGAGACTGGAGACTTTCTGCTGCCCATCTCCTTCACCAGCATCCACAATTATTGTGTGAGAAGTGTAAGAGTGTACATCTCTTCTCAGAGCTTTTAGTATCTATTTATGACATGATATTCTCTGCTTTTAAACAATCCATGGCAACAAATCCCATAAATTCACGACCTACTTCCTTTTAACTGTTTTAAACTGGCAACCTGCAAATTTCATTAGCAGTTTCTACTTGTGCTGTAGGATTTAACAAGTAATAGTTCTGCATTCAGTTTATTCACTGTTCTACAATTGTGAAAGCCTCAATTACAAATCACCACACTCCCTCCAGTCTTCTCCTCTCCAAAGTGAGGAGTCAAGCTTTTTAAATTTATCTTCATAAGGTAGATGCTCCATCTCCTTAATAATTTTAGTTGTCCTTCAATGTACTTTCTCTAATTCTGTAATATTTTTCTTTAAACACTGACCAGACCTGTACATAGCACTGTCTGAACTACAGCACTTAAAGGTTTTCTTTTATAGAGATTGTTTCCAACAAATGAAAGAAAATTGAGAAATAGTTAAAAATAAAAACATTTTTAGTATCTTGTTTTTAAAAAGCTTCACCATCATTTTTCTCTCCAGGTTTAGAAATAATTCAAAAGGCTTTACTCAATGATGATCACTTACACAGGAATTTCTGTGAAGCAGACCAAAATCTCTTTATACTGAAAATCCCAGACCTTGTTTAATTTTTATTATACAGAAATGGGATAATATTAACATCTTTGACTTTCAATGTCTGTTTACCATACTGAAATTAACACATCCCACTCCAGAATGCCTGATGTGATGTTTATAAGGGGAAGAAAAAAAAAAAAAAAAGAAGGAAGAAGTTGATTTTTCTTTCCTCAAGCATCACTCCTGAAATATTAAGATAGAGATTTAATACTCTCCTTTTCTAACAAACTTTCATTGATGTGTCACAGTAAAAATGCTGTCAGTTAATTTAGAAAAAATAGAACCTCCTGTTGGAGCCATTTCCATGTACTGCATTATATAATGTACCACTGAGACAAAGAGGAGAGCCAGCAGTTCAGATCCATTAAATCAAACTTGAGATTCATAACCCCGAGGACTGTTCAGCCACAGGGCTACAGGGTAAAAGAAGAAACTACACCTCCAGCAACTTATATATCAAATATAGAAGAATGGAAAGTATTTAGTGAACTCAAACCAACTGTGAGTTGCATTTTTTGGCAAGTGAATTATTTTATAATACCTCACTCAGGTCTAATGATTCTCCTCTAGAAGGTGAAACTGCGGCAAGAAATGTGGTGAAATGTCTATCTTTTGATATCATCCAAGCCAGACTAAGAGCTTTACAATGAACTGTGCTTTAGAACTGTTCCAGCTATATGCAGAGGGAAAGGAATGCTAGACATTTCTTGGCTGCTTAGCAGGAGAAAGAGACAGGCTGAGGCAAAAGAAATGGAAAAAAAAAAAATGCAGAAGGAAGAAAGCTGGGATGGAGAGAACAGAAAGATCTTTAACACACTGCCTTATAAAATGTGAAATACAGCCCAGGATTCCCTAGTATACGCCACATCCATTCTGATTTAAGAAATAATTGTGAATTCTAGGGTTAAGTAATCATAAATCCCTATACTATACAGCCAAGTACCTCTACACTGGTCAAGTCATATAATGCATCATAATTCACTATTTCTATTATTCTAAAGCTGAAAAGGCTCTAAAGATTCCAGTCCTGACTCAAAAAAAAAAAAAAAAAAAAAAAAAAAAAAGTTTAAGGGTCTAAGATCCTTTCTTGATATTCTTTCTGCTTTAAAACTTATGAAACTGCATAACACAAATGTTGACAAAAGGATATAAGGTCAGTCTGATGGCAAAAGATAGGTTTGGCTGTTCAGTGTTAAACGGACTGCATATATATTTTTTCAGTTTCTGAATACATGATTAACTTCCTCACAGGAACTTTGCTAGTCTATTCCATGAGCAGCATTGAACATTTGCACTGATGCCTTCTTCTAGCATTTTATATGAGATTAAATAAAAAACTAGAATTCTGATCTGCATGTATTCAAACCCTATTTGAGAAAAAAAATCACAAGTTTCTATTTAAAAAAAAATTAAGGAAAAATTATAAACTTTTGGAAGACTGTATTCATATATACCTGGAACAAAATTCTAAAATTTTTACTAGCTATTATTAGAATACCTAATACAGAGACAGATACAGCTTCAATCTACACAGTAGGTGACATAGTCAGTGCTATCTATAACTGTAATCATGTGATGCTGCAACATGTGGTCCTAAAAATCTCCCCAGTAAAATGTATCAGCATAAAAGCATGAGAATCAGCTTTGATTAAGCTTTAAGATGATGACACTGTAACAGAAAATCACTGCATTAACTATAGCATACCAAAACTTTAAGCTGTGCAAAATAAAATTTAGAATTTTGCAAGTATTTTAAGCAGACAATTACAAATTAATGTTTCTACAAGGACTAACATCAACTAGAATGTTTTGAAATTATAACTTTTCCCTGTGATATTCAATTTACATGCAACACGATCTGGGAAAAGCCACATTTTTGAGAAAAAGGGAATTTTTCTAATAAAAGTCTAATTTAATTTCAGAATATCCTATCACTTGTACTGTTATTTTCCCGGCTATTGTCCTTACAGTGATTTAGCATACTGGGAAAGCTGAATGAATAAATAATAAAAACATCTGCTAGAAAACACAATGAAGACATATCATAGAAAGAAAAACTAAGGTAAGCTAAGAAAGTGAGGAAACATTAAAGAACCATCAATTAAAACAAAACAAAACAAAACAAAAAACCCCCATGAAACTGGAAAGATTTGTTTAAGATTGATTTTCTTCCTTCTAATGGCAGTCTATGATATAAAATATATTCTGAATTAGCTTTTTAGGGACAAATAATAATAGTAGTTACTAACAGGAAAACTGTCATTCTTCCATTTAACCCTTTCAGAGTTAGTATTTCCAATAATTGATAATAATATTATTGTTTCACATTTGATTCTTCAAGGTTCTAAGCACTATGATCATCAGAGTACTTGCATACATAGGTAATTTTAAGCATCTGAGTAGCCCATATGAAACTATCATCAAGGTTTTCATAAGCATATCATGAATCACACTATTGAATCCAGATAAGGATGCTTAGAACCTTGTACAATCAAGTTAGGGGCTTTACATGAAGTGAAAAGACAATGAAGACACCATGAAGAGTTTATAACTATAGGTTTAAAGAATATTAATGTTTTTACTCTAAATAATCTCTATGAATGTCTGAGATCATATTTTCTTAAACATATCTTAATCATATTTTACTAATTCTTTGGTTACTTCAGTGCTATTATGTATCTGACTTGCTCCATTTTTTTAATAGACCTATAAAGAAAGGCAGTTGGGTCTTGTGGGAGTGCGGGGAGAGAAGGGGGAGAAGAGGAGGAGAAGGGATGGTGGTGATAAAATGTAATTCCTCTGAACACCTGCTGAGTTTAATTGCACTACAGCTGGTGCTGATTTTAAGTGGGTAAGGGAGGAGTAACGGGGGGGTTACTGTTTGATTGGCTGTCATTACATCCAGTTTTATTGTCTTTTTTTTTCCCCCCCTTTCTGTATTATTCTTACAAGTTAAAAGAGACTCTGAGTTTGAGGGATTAGGGACCTGAACCAAAGAGGAATCTTATGATCTATGAGCAGAATAAGAAGTGGTGTTTCCTGGTTGAAGAGATCTGAAGAGAGCATATGTGAACCTCAAGAGCAAGACCAATGATCCCAACAGACAAATTGCCACAGTATGCAGCATTCACTAGAATGAAAGGTTTATAGGTGAGATATTTAAAGAGGTCACCACGCCCAGAGCATGCGGGTCTGCAATGAAATAGAAGACAGAGCTTGAGATGAAGGAGCTCTGGTCATTCAAAAGGGATAGCAAACCATGCAGATAAATTTTCAAGCAGGTTCTCATTCTGCAAGAATGTAAAAGATAAAGTATGATGGGGTTTAAAAAGTATAGCATCAAGGTACTGTGGAATAAACCCCTGTTCACAAAATAGAAATGGTCACTGAGAAATGGACTGCCATAATCTGATAATTGCTGGGGACAAGCTGCTTTATTATAGAACAGTATGATGCACAAAGTTGTGATTTAAAGACCTTATTTTAGATTATGTCAAGATTGACAACATAACATTACAGATAGGTAATTCCACCAGAAAATAAAACAAGCTCCAAACCAACCCACATCCACAAATCTTGGATGAGATGGAAGAGGTAAAATGTAAATGTAAAGAAGCAGGAAAAGAGATTGAGAGGTGTATTTCAGGACTGTAGAATTTGTACAGAGTGTGAATGCTAATAGTGATGTTAAATAAATTTTGTAGAAGGTTACGGAGTTATCAATCAGTGATGACAGATGAGGGAGGGAGAATTTGCTTTAAATTTGTAAAATCCTGCATTTTCATGTACCATTCTCAGAACTATAGAAGATAACACTTTAGACATATCAGTTCAATATATATAACTGAAAATACTTTTTAAAATTATTATTATTATCAAAATAACAATTGTCTAGTTACATCCCTCCTGCAACAGGCAAGAACACCTTCCACTAGACCAGGTTGCTCAGAGCCTCATCCAGCCTGCTCTTAAACACTTCCAGGCAGGGGGCATCCACAACTCCTCTGGGCAACCCATTCCAGTGTCTCACCACCCTCACAGAAAAGAGCATAAAAAAAAGTCCTTTCTCTTCTCTTGGCAATTAAACAGGCAGCCCAATGGCTGCTCTGCTGTTCTATTTGCTTTCTCCTATCTACTATCTAAACACTTGCTGTTCTGTTCTCCTGCTCAAGAAAACAGTAACTAAGAAAAGAAGGAGGAAATAGTTAAGTAATCTTCACTTCAGTGGTGCTGACTCATTAGTTTATATAAAATAAGAAATAGAAAAAGGTTAAATTCCAGAGTACTTATAATGTTATTTTTCATTGTCCTACTCATGCCCAAAGCTTAATAACTCTAACACTGACTTTGGCAACAAAGCTGGTTCTTGATTCGTAACATAATCCTCACCATCATTTCTACCATCAGTAGTTGAAGTACATAAGCAATGATGGATAATCAGCAGTAAGGTTGCTATTAGAAGAATGAGTTTAAAAGCATGCTAATTTCCTGTGAGAAGAAAACAAGACTGGAAAAGAGAAATAACCAGAAGGAATAAATGCTATGAAAAAGGCACAGAAATGATAACTCTCAGAGAGGTGAGAATACCAGTCAGCTGTCTGAATCAGCCACCAGATCATTTCAATCATCAGTCTCTCAGTGAGAGCCTGTATGCTGGGAGCTGTGTGAAATCAGAGGCATGTTGCCAGGATGGCAAGGAACTGCTTCCACAAAGACTCCTAAGTGGAATATTCCCTCCTTTTGTTGCATTACAAGGGAACAGGAATCTATGACAGTGGATTAGTGCCAAAGTCAAGGTGTATGCATCACCCTGGCAAACTGTGATTCATTATTATTATTCAGCCCGTTCCAGAGCTGTGACCCTCACTGTGAAAAAAATTTTCCTTGTGTTTACCCTAAACCTCTTGTGCTCCAACTTGCTCCCATTGCCTCTTGTCCTGTCATTGGATGACTTTGAGAAGAGTCTGGCTCCATCCTCCCTACACTCACCCTTAACATATTTATAGACATTGATGAGGTACCCCCTCTGTCTCCTCCAGGCTAAAGAGCCCCAGCTCTCTCAGCTGCTCCGCATAAGGGAAATGCTCCACTCCCTTAATCATCTTGGTGACCCTGCGCTGGACTCTCTCCAGTAAATCTCTGTCACTTCTGAACTGGGGTGTCCAAAATTGGACACAGTACTCGAGGTGGGGTCTCACCAGCGCAGAGTAGAGGGGGAGGAGAACCTCCCTTGACTTGCTGCCCACACTTCTTCTAATGCATCCCAGGATGCCATTGGCCTTCTTGTCCGCAAGGGAACATTGTTGCTTCATGGCCATCCCCCTGTCCACCAGGACCCCCAGGTCTCATTCTACAGAGCTGCTCTCCAATAGATCAGCCCCCAGCCTGTACTGATACATGGGGTTGTTCTTCCCCAGATGCAGCACCTTA
>JAOEGS010022623.1:66027-83123 GCA_025447755.1 Corythornis vintsioides | reverse complement strand
AACAGATCCAGGTGGGTCTTAAGTGTCTCCAGAGATGGAGACTCCACAACCCCCCTGGGCAGCCCCTTCCAGAGCTCCAGTTTTGTCAGGTAGCCATCAGTGGTGTTCTCCAAGTACTTGCCTGGTCTATTGAATCCTTGCAGCTTTTTTGTATGCAGAATATATTTTATTAATATCTTTGACATTTCCAATACGTTCAGGTGAAGAAGCTTGTCTTTGGTTTGTATGTGAAAACAACTGCACGTTCCAGCTCTGGGCAAGAGTGAGGATTTGAGAATTGAATGCTGCCTATTAAAGATGCTGGAAAGTAGAAAATAATTCAAACTACTCCAAAGAGTTAAAATGAGAAAACTTAGAGTTCAGTTGAAAATTCTAAAGGTGTGAACTTTGCCCATTTAATATCAGTAAAAACTGCTGTCTAAATCCTTCACAGTAATAACTCACTGGCTTTAATACTTCTACAGAGTTTTTTAAACAGAAGATTCTTGAATCAATTGCTAAAAATGAATTTTTAAGTGTCTGAGAGAGCAGGAACAGAAATGTCACCGATGTCAGACAAACTCAGTCTTGAAGCAAAAATTCCAGTAATCTTTTATCAGGATGTGATGATGGATTCTTTATTGCCATCAATCTGGATGTTTTTCTAGAAAATGCAATCTGGTTGAAACAAGATTCCCTTCAGGGAATGCTCCTTCAGAGCAATCCCATGGCCTGGAGGTCACACTCCAATCTGTTCTTCTGGTTTTATTATCAAAAAATGATGGAAGTCATATTAATGAAGAATACCCCCATTGCATTATTTAAATTATGCTTGGGTTTCAGTGCTGAACACAGGCAAAGCCAAGTAACAGTTGCTGGGCACTGCACATGTGACAACCAGACAGGTATTTGAAGTATTGATTTGTGTCAGCCTAATAGGGGTGCAGGAGTGCACCAAAACATGTCGATGCATTTCTCCACTTCTCTGAACACATTGCTCAAAAATGAAATTATTAACTCCTGACAGAGGAATGTCAGATTGGATGGGGCTTTGAGCAACCTGACCTAGTGGGAGGTGTGCCTGCTGATGGCAGGGGGGTTGGAACTAGATGGTCTTTAAGGTCCCTTCCATTCCAGTACAAACCATTGTACGATTCTATAATTCTATGCCTTAATTAAGTGTTTACATGATTGCAGCAAGCTGTGGCTAACAGAGCTATTTTTCAAGTTTTTCAACAATACAAGGTAACACAAGAGGTTCTGCCTTAACATGAGGAAGAACTTATTTACAGTGAGTGTCACAGACACTGGCAGGGGCTGCCCAGGGGGGTTGTGGAGGCTCCTGCTCTGGAGCTTTTCAAGACTGGCCTGGATGTGCTCCTCTGGGACCTGTTAGATTATATTTAGATATGATCCTGCCTGGCAGGGGAGCTGAACTCAAAGATCTCCAAGGTCTCTTTCAACCCCTAATACTCTGTGATTCTGTGTAGCACTATCCCTTCCCAGACAAAAAAATGCATGCTGGGAGACAGAAAATTATTCTACAATCTTTGCCATAACATTTGGGTTTTAACTTTGGTAGCCCTATAAAATTCCACATGAAAATGTCTGGGTAGATCCAGACTCCCTTATAAGAAACAAAGCTTATTCCCTTTCCTGTTGTACTCTTAATGCGTGTGAGAGGAGGTGAATATGCATCAGGAATTTTCTGAATACCTTGGATGCTGCTGAAGCTGTTTAACCATTTAAAAATTGCTTTGTCCTCAATATTCGTAAGAAAACAGTTTTAGCAGTTATTTGTATTTTCATTTATAAGGATTTGCATTTAATCTTAAAAAAAGACAAACCAAAATCCAAAATAGGGTTATGTAAAGTCCTTGTATAGTTATAATACTTCTGCTTAATACAGAAATACAGAATTTTCTGTATTTCTGAAAAAATACAAATTTTCTGTCTCGAGAAAATGTGGCACTGGGGAGCTTGCAGAAAAGGCAACCAGTGGCAGCTTTGCCTGGGCTTCCCAAAGACATGTTGCTCTCTGACAGGTATTTCTCCAGAGTCTTAGGAATTAGTTAAAAGAAGCCAACCCACGAGTCAAAGGGTGTGTCCCCTGGCAAACGTGTGTAGGTTTGATTTGCACTGCATGAGTACAGCTTGTCACATAAATGTCCGTGTTGAAAAGCTGCCAAGCAGGACAGGAGACCAGAGGATTGCAGCTCTGTGTTCCTGCTGGGACTGCTGTGGTGATGTACCTGCCTTGCAGCTGCTGGGAGGCCTCGTGGAAAATGGAAGTTAGGGGTCTCATTAGTGTGGTAGCCATTGCCCATGACCACGGCAGTATTTCTGTAACTGCTCCCTACACGTGTTCCTGCTCCTGCTGCAGGCTGATCTCCTGAAGGCAAAGGAGTGAAGCTATGAACAGGGCCCTGAGACTGCTGCTGGCAGCTCCTCCGTGGCCAGCTGTGCTTAGCATCCATGGGGCTCACCTCGGTGGTGTAACAGAAAGAAATGAGGGCTGTGGGGTGATTAGAACAGCCAACAATTTGTCTCTCAGTGTTCATGTTTTTGAATTTGCTGTAAATTTGTTTCTCATGCTACCAGCAGTATGAGATGCAATGGCTTGTATAAGTATTGGTTGAGCCTGGCTGTTAGTAAGTTACTGCTTGAGACTTTCTCCATTGCCCTCTCATCTGTGTGGTGCCATAGCAGGGGTAGCTTCTACCAAAAGAAGAAATTTGCAGAGACAAAGTGACCTGGTTATGGCTGCCCTGGGACTTTGTGCCAGCAGTGCCACCCTCAAACCATTGCAGGAGTGACCCCGAGACACAGCTTGGCATCCTGCAGAGCAGGCAGGGCAGCCACCCTGGGCTGACACTCCTCCTTCAGTTAAACACTGACTGCCCGTGTGTGGGAAGCCATTAGCCTGGAGCATTGTATTGATTCTCCCTTCCCAGTGTGTAAGTGCTTTTCTTTCATGGATTAGGCTGCATTGTCCACTTTCTGCTGAGCTCACTGCAGACTGAATTTCCTGGGGAAAAAGAATACTGACAAGTACCCTGTTTTCTTATTCTTATCTCACATTTACTTCCCTAATTGTAGCTTGGAAATGAAATATCCTTCCTGCTAATTTTATTCTTTTATATTTGGGAAACACTGCCAAGTCTGACAACTTCTTCCTTCCAAAGATGCGGATTAAGATGTTTTTTCCCAGCTTCACAATAAAAAAAAAAACAAACCAAAAATGAAGAAGCATTGGAGTCAGTAGAAACATGCATTTTGTGGCAGTGAAGCTGTGCTTATTATGTTTGGTGTAATTAAAATATGTCTGCAACAGAGGAATGGGTTTATTTACACATTTCCTAATAATTATTTGAATCTGAAAATTATTTCTGCATCGGAGTGCAAGGACTTCGAGGTGATTTTCCCAAAAGTAGCTGAAGAGATATAGGTATCAACATTCAGTAAAAGCTGGGGGCTAAAAAGCTCCCATTATCTAGAAAAAATACTCTGTATTGAAAACTTCAGCTTAGGGAACCTCCCTTTTTCAAATCAGACTGCTTACTGCTTCTCCTTTAATACCACACTGGAGGTTTTTTTGCTCAGAATATAATAATACCAATGTCAAATGCTTGGAGTTTTTAAAAGAATGTTTTGCTATCAAATCCAGGGAAGAAATGTTGCCTAGCTGCACTCTGGGGCTGTGTGGAGGCACTGTCATCAGAGCCACGAGACCCTTGGGCTGCTCCTGCAGAGACTGCTTAGCCTGCAGGCTCAGGAAGGTACAATTAGGAGGGTAGATGGAAAAACACTGTTTCTTTGTGCAAAATTATCTTTCTGTAGAAATAAAGAAATAAATCAAGACAAGCTTCAGTAGTAATTGAACCATTAACAGTTTCCCCATGTCTTTGCAGAGCCCCTTACCCACTGTCCTTTGTGCCCTTGACTATGGGACTGATTTGAGCCTTGCCCCATCCCTAAACTGCAAGTTGCTTCTAGGAGGGAAGAGAGGACAAGAAGCACTGTGCAAACTGCTGTTGGGAAGTCCAGAGGAGTCTCTGCTGTAGTGACCTTGTTAGTGGCCAAACTGAACTAAAACAGCATCAGATCTTTTCCACGGCATGTAGTTGGGGCACTCTGGGTTGACGTGGGAATGGGTCTTCATAATATTGACAACCTGGTGCTAGACCATAGTCAGGAGAACAAAATTGGTAAGTCACTTTAAGCACAAAACAGAATAAGTGCCTTCTTGAGATCATTATATTTACATTGGTGCTGCCTTGCTGACCTCTCAGAACTGGAGAAATCTTTTTATTTTGGTGGTTTTTAAGAGTACACAGATGGTGTACTCTTAAATAGATGAGCTGCAGTCTACACAAGATGACACTTGAAAATGTTACTACAGAGTTGCATAAGTTGTGCGTTTGTCAGTTAAAAGAAATTATTTCAAAGAATTCTTTCTCTACAACCTTTTCCCCCTTAACAAACATACAGTTAATCACAGAGTGAAATCTCTTTCCCCCTGTAGATCGTGTTCCGGAAAATCAGCGATGTCAAACGTGAAGAAGAGGAGAGAATGAAGAGGAAGAACGAAGCGCCTCTGATCTTACCCCCAGACCACCCAGTGCGCCGGCTGTTCCAGAGGTTCAGGCAGCAGAAGGAGGCGCGGCTCGCAGCCGAGAGGGGGAGAGATCCGGACGACCTGGACGTGGAGAAGGGCAACGCTCTAGGGGAGCACTCCTCCGGCCGCTCGGCGCTCAAAGCCAGCGTGGTGACCGTGCGAGAGAGCCCGGCCACGCCCGTGCCGTACCAGCCCGCTCCAGCGCCCGCCCCGGCCGACCAGGCGAAGCTGCAGGCCCCGGCCTCCGACTGCGCTGGCTGCAAAGTGGCCGGGGAATACCCCCGGAGGAAAGGTTGGGCCAAATTCAAAGACGCCTGCGGGAAAGGTGAAGATTGGAACAAGGTGTCTAAAGCGGAGTCCATGGAGACTTTACCGGAGAGAACTAAAGCTTCTGGAGAAGCTACCCTGAAGAAGACAGACTCTTGTGACAGCGGCATTACAAAAAGCGACTTGCGCTTGGATAACGTCGGGGAGACGAGAAGCCCCCAAGACCACAGCCCGGTCCTCACCGAGGTCAAGCATTCCTTTTATCCCATCCCAGAACAGACTCTCCAGGCCACCATGCTAGAAGTAAAACACGAGTTGAAGGAGGACATCAAGGCTTTAAACACAAAAATGACCAATATAGAGAAACAGCTCGCTGAGATACTTAGGATATTAACCTCGAGAAGAAGCTCCCAGTCGCCACAGGAGTTGTTTGAAATATCAAGGCCCCAGTCTCCAGAATCAGAAAAAGACATGTTTGGAGCTAGCTGAGGTGTTGCTTTTTAAAAACAAACAAACCAACAAACAAAGAAACACCCCCCTAACAATTTTAAATTTAATCTTCCTTGGAAAAAAGTGAGGGACCAGTTCACTAACCGTGTTCCCTGTGTCTAAAAAAGGTACAGTAACAGGAACTGCAACCTCATGTCAAGACGACAGCTGACTCTGAAGCCTTTTTGACAACAAGGGTACAGTTTCTAAAGTTTTTCTTTCCTCCACTGGTGCCCATTCCCCCCTGGTCCCACTCCCTCCCTTGAGATGTTGGCATAAGAATTCTGACAGCAGCAGCCATCCCTGTGAGCCCCAGGTGACCTCTGAGGTTTTTGGAGCATGCCTTACATCACTAGCTCGGGTCCTGCCTATTTGAAGAAGCACTTGCCATGGTGCTTTTGTTTGCAGTGTTTGGTGGCTGTTTGGTTTTGGGTTGGGTTTTTTTTTTTGCTGCTGCTGTCTCGGTCACCTGTACAGCATGTTAAATGTCACAGCATAATTTCATGTCTGTAATAATGCAAAGAGCAGTAGGAGATGTGTATTTCATTTCAATAGAATGTGTGCTACTCAGTACTGGTTACATTTGGGTAGTCAAGGAAGGGCTAAAAAGATGAAACAACCTGTACTTTTTTAATTGCAGACTGACATATTGCTACAGCAATTCCATTTAACAACATCCTGTTGTTAATAAATGGGATCCTGCACATTATCATTCGAGTCAAGGATACTGATAGTCAAAAATTTAACTTCAGATGTCTTTGAGTATTTATTCCCTTCCCTTTTAACTCCAGTCACTGGAGGACAGAGGGTTGGGTGTGCAGTGTACCCGAGCACAGCCCATTGCACAATGTATTGTGAACATCACTAACAGGTCCTGCAGATTTGCCTCCCCGTGAAAATATACTGTGGCATTTATGTCCTGGTTTTGCTATGAATCTGCTCTTTTAATTCTTTACAAATTATTATACAGAGGTTTCTGTTTTGATAATGTTCATTGTAGCCAAAGGCTTTCACAGAACACGTAAAGATTTTAGATAGTGGCATTTCCCTCTACATCCAGATGTATTGTTCCTGATCTAATCTAGCTAGTAAGCAAATGGATAGTAGAGGTAGAAATACAGTGCTTAGTGTATACAAGTGCTGCTGTAGCAAGGAAACAAAAAGATCTGCTTCTTGAAGAAGGAGATGTTTCCAAAACTTATATTTTCATAACTGTTTTTGGAGGAAAATTGAAGCACTTTACCAAAACTACCTTTCATTTTCATTAGATAGGGTAGCAGAGCTGATATAATGTCTTGAGTAATCACCTTGGCTTATAGGTGTATATTCTCTTCACTGATCTGATATATAACAGTAGGTTAGAGCTCAGAAGCATGGTGCAACACTTTTGGGGGTTTTCATTTTTAATGGAAATAGGGTCTTAACTCAATGGGGGAGTAGTTAAGTCTCATTCTTTTTCCATGGTACTAAGCCATTTACAAAAACTATTTGGGAAGATTTTTCCATGCTGTGTAAGGTAGAGGTAAGGAAAACGACCATTTAGAAAGGATTTCTGCTGGGCTGATGCTTGCACAGTGCAGTGCAGAACTGTGCCAGGCATCCCTGGGGAGGTGTGGCACCCACTGATGAACTGGCACAGTGGTGAGGCCCTGCTGTGCAAAGCTACTAGCTCGGGTCTTGAAGTCAGTAGGTTTGTATCTGTTCCTGTGGTAGCTGCCCTGGCTCTCAAAGATGCTGATTATTCTGAGAGCAGCACCACCATTTCCAGGTCCAGAGGCAGCTGGTTTAGGATTGGTTTTTGAGGGCATTACACTGGTTTGGTGTGGAAGTGCCCAGAGATTGTGAATTCTTACCCAAGGACTGAAATAGTCCTGAGAAACAGCTATTGGGATCAAATCTGTAGGTTACTTTTTTCCCTCCCACAAGAAAAGGCAGCAGGGAGGTGACTTGCTCTGAAACCAAGGTGCCATTCCCTTTATTTATTTCTGCTTCCATGTTTAAGTTTTTCCAGTGGTAACTGGTGTCTTCTACAGTTATGCATTGGAGACATGCAGTACTGAGGAAGGTTCTCTCTGACCAAAGTCACTCTGTGTGTTTGGTGCTTTAATCACTGTAAGTGGCACCTGCAATAGCTATGTCATAATTGCCATAAGCAATCCTTATGTCAATGGTTTCAGTCAAAAACTGATTAAAAAACTGGTTTTTTTCTAGTCTCCTCAGTCAGTAGATTCACTGGATAATGAAATGATGCCTAAGTAAACCACAGGTGTACTGATGTGCAAGGATTTACAGTTGATGTCCAAAAGCTCCAGCAACTATTTAGAGACTGGCTGGGAGCCAGTTTCCTAATCCAGGCAAATTCCTCACCAGCATTTTGTTCCCGACACTGAGTTTTCTTCCTAAAATTTCTGAACCACTGAAAGCCTTGCTGAATTCAGCAAGTACCTTGTGAAAAGTATCCCTGATTTACCTATAGTTGGTTAAATATGGAAATAAGCTTATCCCAGGTGGATGAGGGAGGAAATGTTTCTAACCTCCAAAGTATGTGCCTAGTAGTATCTCCAGAATTGCAGCACAGCTGTAGGAGTAAAAGTGCAGTTGCAGGTTACCCGGCCCTTTGTTGCTGACTCTGAGTTGATGTTTCTCAGTGGTATTTTTACGTGCCCTCAGGGATATGTTAAAGGTTACTCTGGTGTTGCTGATTGCCCAGGTCTGGAGTCACAGCAGGGTCTAGGTAGAAGCCCCCTAGTTAGCCATAGCTGTGAATAAAGGAAGACGGGTCCCCATTTGCTGGGGGTACTTCTTGTGTAACCTGACAGTCAGTGTGACACTGTACCCCTGCACACCCTCTGTGATAAAGGGTGGCTGCAGCAGAGTCTTTTTTTTAAGGCTTTTATGAGGCTCTTCTAATGGTTTATAAAGCCATTTATAATCCATTTGTAAAGCCTTCAAAGATTGTAATATACTCCTGAATTATGCTTACAATTTAATGTCTTTGAAGATTATGACCAAAGTTGATTTCCTTATGGTCAGGAAACTCCAGAGAAACTCTGCTCCTTACAATGACACCTCCAGGGTGTCTGCTGCAGGTCAGCACTGACAGCACTCCACATCATTCACATTTGTACAGTTGTAACCAAGATTAGACCCAAGGTATTATGATTTTATGAACTAGCAGGAACTGAAACTAGTTGTAGGAGACTGCATCATCCCTCAGTGACCTGTGTGTGTTGTAAGAGAATCTGAAAAAAAATATGCTGTCTAGGAAGAGCTTTGGTCTCTGGATTGCCTGGGCTACCAAGTGGTTGAAATTAGCAAAACCTTGCCCACTGTGGGACTACTCACTCCTTTGAACCATGGACCTGTGCTGTGTGGTGCCCAGGCTCTGCCAATGCAGCACTTCTGCTTTAGAGAGTGGTTGAAAGCACCTGTCTTTCAAATCTGTCTTTCTCCATTGAGCCTTACACTTAGATGCCTACAGCTGGACAGTGTGTCTACCCCTGTAATTCTTCTTTCATGTTATTTGTCAGCTTTTCCTGTTGTTTCTCTCTACATGTTGGCTAAGCCTTTGCACTTAAATGATTTTCCAGCTTAGAAATGAATGATCTCTGAACATGAGACTCTCCATTAAAAGGCAAATACTTGTATATGCTATAAGAAAAAAACAAAACAACCAACCAAACCAAAAAATGTCTTTTCACTGTGTTCTGGCAATAGTGCTTCTGCCATGTAACAACCCGCCCAATAATGTGCATTAATATAAAAGAGATGGTGTGTTCCATTTTCACTACACGATGAAATCAGATTTCAGTCAAAAGAAGGTAGTTGAAAGAACCTGGGTTATGATCTGGTAAGGTGGGAAAAGTTCCTGCTGAAACTGCATTATGCAGTACAGAATCAAGAGAGCAAAACCCAACCCTCCCCCCACTACCATGTTCAGATACATTTACTTCTGTCTGGTATCCTATGTATGCTTTTAAAAACACCATTCTTGCTTTAAATCTCTTTCACAGTGCTGCCCTGAATCCCAGCGAACACCCTGTTTAACAGCTTCGAAGGTGATGTTCTGTTTCCACAGCACTTCACTTTAATGAACAGAACAAGAGATTTTACTGTGAATATCTGGTGATAGCTTTTCAATCACTCTTAACTAGCCTGTGAAAGAATTAAATACATAATTTGTCTTTACTATATAAACCAACGTGTATGATTGCACTTTGTGCAGATGCGTGTACATACACACATATATATAATATCTATGTGTAGATAAGTCTGTGGATTGCATTTCTGTTAAGTAGAAGAGCATCCCTCATTTAATGAATCCAGTTCAAGAAAGGAGCTTAAAACTTCCCAGCAGACATCCACCCAAATGTCCTAGTTGGTATCTTGTTTGTTAACTCTTAAACTTTTAAGGTAATGAATTTTGGTTTCACTAGTTGGCCTCAACTTTATACTGTTAGTCTGATGAATATTGTGACTGAGAGAAGATCTGGAAAGAATTGTGACAGGAAACAAATATTTGTGAGGTGGGAAAATGCTGTATCATACTCATTGGGAATAAGGCTCAGAAGCCACTACTTGTTGCTCACAGTACCTCTGAAGCTAAGCTGCTGTTGTAGTGCTTCTCGTGGCTGCTCCTGCAAGAGAGATGGTGGGATAAAGGGATTTATTTTGCCTGGCACCAGGGGCTGTTCTCAAAGGTGCTGAGCCAATCCTTGTTTTCACGGGCAGCATAACATATGGTTGGTGCACCTCTGCTTTCTTGTCCTGGTGTTAGGTGGTGAAAAGCATATTCTATTGAATTCTTCATTTCCACGTAGTCTCCTGTGGGTGTATTGGCAATAATAAAGTCTGTGTTCCAGCTGCACTTCTGATTCATTAAGACAAACACTTTAGAGAGTCCCATGCAGGGGAAGCTCCAGAAATTTGAGGTGAGGCACAGTGGGTCACTGTATCCTCCAATCTGACATCCTTTTGACCACATTGCTGTGGCAAGCATTGATTCAATTAAATACAAGTGAAGCTTTTTGCAATAAGATATATCCAACATTTAGCCTTAAGACCCTTTCATAAGTGATATAATTCAAACTGTGATTCCATTCTCCTTCCTTCTTAATGTTCTGTAGTATTTACAGTGTTGCCTAAAAAATGAAGCACTTTGATTAGCTTTCTAAATCTAGTGGAAATCACTTGCTGGTAATCACATTTCTTTCTCTATTTATTGCCTTCTTATTAGGACAATTAATTACTCCAACAGCCCCTTGCAAAATGAAGAGGCAAAACTTTTGTCTAAACACTTTTGTATATCAGGGAGCCAGCCCACCATAGCACAGAAGTGTTTCCAAGATGTTTTCTTTTTACAGTTTGACAAAGTTAATGTGAATTTACCTGCAACTGTCATTTGTTTCAAGATGCTTGTTGAGTGTTGTGTAAACATATTTGATGTGTAATCCCAGAACATCTCTGCAACTGGTTCTAAATGCCTAATGTTAACAAAACAGTTTGGGGTTTTCACTGTTCTGAAAGGCTCATGTTTGTTGGGTTTTTTTCTTCTTCCCACCGAATCTGTGCCCACTAACATAAAAAAAAGAATCATTTTAGCTGTAGATGAAAGAAGTTCAATAATCTTGTATCAGGATGAACTGCTATATAAAGAAATACCAAGTTTTCTAATGAATGTGTTCTATTACTGTACCTACATACAATCAATATTTGTCCATCTGTTGGAGACCTGTCTGCGTTCAATATTTAGCCACCACTGCATGACACTTTCTTGCTATGCAGTTAATGCAGTTGCTTTGGCGCTTTACAGTGTACTTCACTTGTTTTTATCCTTTCAGAAATCCACCAAATACTCTTGGTTCTTTTCCTTTGCATTTGTCACTTTGTTCAATGAAGCATGACTAGAAAAAGAGAATGAGTAGATACTATTTTTGTGGTCAGCAAAGCAGCTGCCAGTAGCTAAGACAGTGTGAGTATGTATGTCTGTATGCATACACACTGCCTGGGAATGTTTCAGTTACAAATGCAGCCACCTACATTAACAATATCCCTATTCAACATTTTTAAACAAGCACAAATAATATTTGTAAAAAAAAAAAAAAAAGTTTAATTTTATTTATTATAGTAATAAACTATTTTATACATTACAGGTGCTTTGGTGTGCTTTACTACGTGTTGAATACGTGTTTATAAGATCAACAAAGGGGTTTTAAGTTATGCTTTAGGACCTCTGGCTAGTCATTTTGTTGCTGTTGTTTTGTATCTTGAGTGTTATCAGTAAATAAGTTTGATATTACTGTTTTGGTCAAAATCAACTCAGGTTGTTTCCTCAGATTTCTGTCTCCTGCTGTGTCTCAGTACAGTTGGGATTTACACTTTCAGGGTCACTATAAACTGTTCCTTAAAGTGAATATCCTGGCACCCCAGGCAGTGTCCTGCACTGTGGACTCCAGCCTGGCCCAGGGGTCTGGAACAGGAGCAAGATCACCAGAGTGATGAGTAGCTGCAATCTGCCTGAAGTGATCATTTGATATCCTGAAGGTACACATGTCTGTAGTGAGTCCGTTTTTTAGACGTTTTTTATCAGAGGCTTCTGCTGACCTGCCATCTGCTGCAGAAGAAGGTGACCTCACCATGGATTTCAATGAAGACAAAACCAACAGGAACAAAGCCCCTCATAGTGCATCGCCTGCCAGTGACAATATCACAACAGGAGCAGTGAGTATTAGTTTGTGGGCTGCCTTAGCACAGAAACTAATAACCAAAGGTGATGGGAACAGGAGATCCTTTCAGGTCAGGATGGACACACGTGACAGGATCACACACAGCAGCCAGAAGCTGCTCTGGTTGTGTTTACAAAGTTCTTGTCTTCAGGATGTCAGCCTGGACGCTGTGAGCTTCCCACCCATCTTTGCAGTTCCTTCTCCATCCTCTAGCTTGATGATCTGGTGAACACAGCTGTCACCTGCCTTAAGACACTTCATGGGATTGTGAATCTTGTCTTCAAAATAACAGCAATGAACATGAGCTTTCAGACTACAGAGCTGAGGCCAAACTGTACTGAGAGCAGCCAAGGAGCACAATAAGGAGCTATTTTTAATACCATTTCTACATCCACAGTAATCTGTGGTGTGACAGGATCTCCAGTCACTGGCATTGTTTCACTAGCCAGTATGAAACTCCAGCTTTCTTTTCCCTGTTACACAGTGTTCCCTCTACTTACTAGAAAAGGGAAGATTACCATCAAAAAGACATGTACTTTTTTTTTTTGGGGGATGGCTTGGGTCTGTAAAGGCTGTTCTCATTTTCTGAACTTTCCATTATTTCTTTGCTTGGGCTTTTCATGCATTTTTCTTAGCACCTTCCCTGGTTGTGCTGCAAGCTTGATTTAGTGCAAAGGATAGCACTGCCCACAGTGGGGTCACCTCTGCCAGACCCCATTCCTCATTCTGTGCACCTGGGAGCAATGTTCAAAGCAGGGAGGTATTTGGGAGTGAAGGGGGCTTCTGAATTATCTCAGCAATAATTGCAAGGGGGTTTTGCTTCTATTTTGTTTAAGTTAGTGAGCAAAGGGCAGTACCAACCTGAAGGTGCAGAGCCAGAGGAGAGCTTGGGGTGGGAGCCTGTGCAATGCTGTACAGCCTCCTGAGGGCTGTAAAGGAGCTTAGTGCTGGTAGTAGCAGCTGTCAGAGCTTGGCCACCTCCATGGAGCCTTCCTCACCTCTTTGCTGCCTCACTGAGAGATGGCCACTCCACTCCAACCTGCTCAAGAGATGGCCACTCCACTCCAGCCTGCTCACCCATGGCACCCTAAGACTCAAGGAGATCTTGGCTGAGGTGCTGCTTTTCATGCTCTCCTTGCTTCATTGAGGTAGGGTAGCTAGTAAAGCTGCACATCCAGCTGGAAAATGCTGAGAAGGCTGGGGTGTTGCTATGGTATTTATTACTGCCAGTGGTGTGGAGGGTTTAATTGCAATAGGCTTATAGCATATGAAGAGTAACAGCAAATACTAATATTTTTCCCTAAGAAGATTGCATTTTCTCTCCTTTCATTCTAATTCACCATGACTTCAGTGACAGAACATGGAAGCTGGGGGGAATAACCTGTCCTGTTCTTGAAAGGAAGAATGAGTAAAAAGCTGCAAGAGCTCCAAAGGCAGTGTTAGAGTAACTGAAGTCCCAACACATCTGTCAGAAGGAGATATGAAGATGCTTGTGCACGGCCATATCTTCAAAATACACATGCTCAAGCCTTGTCTTCTGGGTGGTTTTCTTTTTTTTCCTTTGCTTTTCCTTTTTGATTCCTGTTCCCTCCTCCTTAATTAAGTTCAAGCCCTCAAGAGTAGCATAGCCAGCTTCGAATTTAAGCTGCCTCATGGCACAGGTGTGGGTTTAAAGCAAGATTAACTTTGGCAGGTTCATCTGTCATCACTGACTCTCAGCACTTCTCCATATTCCCACATTCAGTTTGACACTGAAGTTCTGGAGAGTGTCCAAATAGGGGCAATGAAGTTGATGAAGGGTCTAGAGCACAAATCTTACAAGGAACAGCTGAGGGAACTGGGGTTGTTTAGCCTGGAGAAAAGGCACACTCTTCAACTACCTGAAAAGAGGTTGTAGTGTGTGTGTGTTGCAAGGGGGGTGTGTGTGTGTGTTTCAGTTTGTTCTCTCCTGCAGTGTGTGATTGCTAAGACAAAAGGAAAATGCCTCAGGTTGTGCCAGGGGAGGTTTAGTGCCAGGTTAACAGTTGATCTTTATGATCTTCAAGGTCTCCTGCAACCAGAATGATTCTTATGATTCTAGAATTCCCTCCTGGTACTGATGGAGTCAGGAATGTGTGAGCAACCCCCAAGACTTTTAAAGATTACTTCTATTCTACACAATGTTTTTCTTTTTGTTGAGGATTTTGGGGTTTTTTTTTGGTTTTTTTTTTAATCTTTGCTCACTTGTAGAGTTTTCTTTGAGTGTGTTTCTCCTCAGGTGGATGAGGAATGAGGTGAAGATACAGCTTTGCTGTTAATGCCCCCCTGCCTGGGGGGCACACAGCCCCTGTGAATGTCCCTGCAGTTTGGATATGCAAATCTGAGGGGGACATGCTTTGGTATGAGTATTTGCTTCCACCATCCCATTCTTGGAGCTGAAATACACAACCTGGGGAGAAAGAAACTGTGCTGGAGTATGTATTGCATGTGGATTTTTCTATAACAGAGATTATGGCCTCTTCCTTATCAGGGGTTACCACTGGGGGAAATGCTAAGCAGTGGCAGCCACTGTGTGCTCAGCAGTAGGACTCAGACAGATGAACATGAAATGGTTTTGTGCAGGCAGTTGCTCATAGTTAAGGGGACTACAGATTGCTTTCAAACCAGTCTGGTAATCTCTTTGGGTGAGTTTTACAGTTAAGTGTAAACTGCAGAAGGTATTTTAAGAAGCACTAATGATAACAGGAAACAGTTATTGAACATTCTCTGTTGTGGTGTGAGGATAGGAGAGTGAAGATAATCCTTATGTAGCCCCAAGTCAAAATAAAGTAATTGTTTTGGTTTTCCTTCGGGATGAGAACACTTCACATGCAATCATATTGAACCTGGCTGTTGGAAGTGTGCAGATAGCAACAGAAAACATTTCAACTGAAAGTTTAATTGAAAACAGCACAGTTTTTTAGGAAAGTGTGTAGAAACTGTATGTAAACTGCTGCATAAAGTTACATTTCTGGCAACCAGAACTGTAACTGGCTCTGTAAAATGAGGGTGGGCATGTGTGTGTTTGTAAGCAGCTTTAGTTGGGTGTGCTGAGAAGCTGCAGGCTGGTAGCACTGACCTCAGTGGTAGACCAGGTGTTGGGAGAAGTGTCACTGCAGTAAGTGGAAGAAGCATATAATGTAGCTGAAGTACAGATGCTTGTCCTAGTGGGTTGAATCTGTCCAGAATTGAATTTCTTTGTCCAGGAAAATCAGTTATGGAGGAAACCTCCCTGTGGCTCAGGAAAGCACCCGAGGAGAGGCTGGAAAGAAAGGGTCAGAAGGTGAGTGCAGTCTGCAAACTCACTAAGGGGACAGACAGCAGGGAGGGAGCAGGAGCAGCTCAGTGAAAGCACAGGACTGGCACAAGAGCACACAGGACTGACTGCCCAGGAAGCTCCTGAGACTGGAGGTTAGAATGGGCTGTAGCCCTCTGAGTTACCATCTGCCAAGCAGCTGCTTGTAGCTTCATTAGTGGAGTACAGCTGCCTTCTGGAAGCAGCTGTGAGATACTTTACCCTGCTTAGGTTGTCTCTGCCAGTGTCACAAGGTACCCTTGTATTACTGCCAGCAGCCTTAAAGTTTCAAGGATTTAGCTTGGAAATGTATATGAAAATGTCATTTTTCTTAAAATTGAAGTTTCCTCAACCAGCATTGAGTAACAAGCAGTTTGTAGCCTGGGACATGACTGTATTTTGCATGTCAGAGCCCATACTAAACTTGCAGGTGTTCTTGCTGTCAGTGGATATTGGCATAACCATTCCAGGCAAGCAGGACATCTTCAGAGACTGAAGACTCTTTTGCAGGTCCCTTCTTTTTAACAAGGCATGTTTTGCAGGATTCTCAGAATAAGCAACCAAGGCAGGCCAGGTGTTGCTGCTGCATGGTGTTTGAGAGCAAGGCTGCCCATTTACCTCCCCAGGTCACTGCTCTACCTAAGCTGGAGGCCCTGGCAGGCACCAGTGGTACTGGGCTGGTGTTGAGCTTGCTTGTTAGGCAGCCTGGTCCTGGGCAGATGTTTGCCAAGACAGGACCTAGGCCATGCCCTCACCACATTTGCAGCACCTTCCTGAGAACTGAACCTGATCAAAGGGTGGCCTTGGGCAGAATGCCAGAGGTAGGGGAAGGCAGCTAGAGCACAGATGTGAACAAATGAAAGTTATTAGCCTGTAATTTCAGCATAAACTCCCACCTCAGCACAAAACTACCACCACAAGAGTGAAGAAACCCATAACTATAAATTGCCAGGAACATCATTTAAAGAATTGTCTCAT
The DNA here is from genome assembly GCA_025447755.1 of Corythornis vintsioides. Classification (NCBI taxonomy): domain Eukaryota; kingdom Metazoa; phylum Chordata; class Aves; order Coraciiformes; family Alcedinidae; genus Corythornis; species Corythornis vintsioides. The sequence goes on along the minus strand of JAOEGS010022623.1, from coordinate 66,754 downwards.
AAATGCTTATTTTTATCTCTACAATTTGGCTTGCTGTGAGGTAATTCTCCCGCATAACTGAGCTCTTAAAACAACTCTAAACCTTCCTGTAGTGGTCTCAAAAAATCAACTGGATCTTCTTTCCTGTAAGACTTGCCTTTTAAATTCACTTAACAACAGTGTAGGTGTTTCTGGTCTTCGAAGAGCATTTCCAGTTATGCTATTTTTGGAAACTCAAATGCACCAGTGCAGGGATGGAAGTTCTGTGGTCCATAAAAATTAATTAATTTTGTCAAGAAAGATCAGCTCTAGAGGGAGTGCTAATACAATTTAAACTTCACAGGTTATAACTGAAGTTACATTTCTGTATTTTTTTTTTTACTAAACTTTAATTTTTCAGTGGTTGGCTGAGGCACTTGTCAGCAATGATTCACCTCAGCTACCCAACCATATGTAAAGTTTTTCCTTAAATCCCTGTGGCTAGTGATGCACTTTTATTACCTGCATTCTGGCTGTTGCTGGGAAAGCTGTACACCACTGCTAGCCCATTTCCATAAGACACTGGTATGTAGGTACCTAAGGTTAGTTGGACTTAGACCAAATGGCACAAGTATGCAGCCTAGTTCATGGTCAAAATCTTGACAGAGGGTGACAGAGCCTGGAAGGGGCTGCCCGGGGAGGTTGTGGAGTCTCCTTCTCTGGAGACACTCAAGACCTGCCTGGATCTGTTCCTGGGTGACTTGGTCTA
>JAOEGS010022623.1:0-28855 GCA_025447755.1 Corythornis vintsioides | reverse complement strand
TAGGTGCCCCTGCTCTGGCAGGGGGGTTGGACTAGATGATCTTCTAGGTCCCTTCCAACCCCTAACATTCTGTGATTGTGATCATGTAGCTCTTTCAAAACTGTTCTTACTTGCTCTTCTTACATTGCAGCCCTAACAGAGAAGCTCAGTACCTGCTTCCATCAAGGATATAAATAAACATTACAAGCTTTTAGAGGCAACCTGTTAGCACTGTCTTTGCATTAGGAGACTATCATGATGAAATAGCCTCAAGCTTTTAAAGATAAACTAAGAAGCACCTCTTCAAAGAACTAAGCCATTCAAATGCAAGAATTTAATTCCTGCTTAGTGACATTCACAACACTTTGTGTTAGGCATGAAGTGAAAAAGACCTTCAGTTTGCAGCTAGGCTATTTCCACTCCACCCCAGAAGCAATCCAGAAGAGTGAGGATTCCTCAGAGGACTGATAAACCTTCACGTCTTTCACGTGATTCTAGCAGCAAAGGGAGGAAAATAACCTAAAAACACCCCAAACTTTATAATAGGTGTAGTCTTGCAGATTTAACATATCTTTTATATTTACACACCTTAATAGAAGAGCTGACCTGAAGAGAAAAAAAGAACAGAACTGCTAGGAAAGACTGCCACGGGCACACAAAAGCTTCCTGAGCAGCAGTTACTCATAGCCAGATGCTTGTGATAAGCATCAGCACACTCATGCTGGCTTGTGAGTCAGCAGCACCTGCTCTCCAGCACCTTCCTGCAGGATACAGAAGGTAGTAGCACCGTGCTCAGCAGCCCTCTCAGCCTCCAGCTGTTGGCAGTGGGACCTAGTCTGCAGGATGCATATTGTGTATCAACCACTGTGCCCTGCTCAATAGAAGAACCTCTTACACTAGCACCTGTGCATGTTGTGTATGTGCACAGTTGTCTCACTAGAGCTTCGTGTCTAAGCAGAGCATCAAGAAAATGTGAGGCCACCTCAGGAGTTTTTAGTTTTTAAGGGTTCAGTAGGTAATGCTTTCATCTCTGTGTGGTCTTCAACTGGAGTTTCTTTACAAGCAGATCTCTATGAAGGTGCTTACACAGAAAACACACACAGGACTCTACTATTCAACCCCAAAGTTTCTCTTCTTGTAAGACCACACAATACTATTGTACCTAGTGATCAGTTGAAGCAAATGGGAATAATTTAAGAACCCCATGTAGGATTTCCCTCAATAAGTCACGTGCATACAACAGTGGCTGCACTTCCTAGAGATGTGGAAAGTCTTGACAGTTAATGGGTTTACTGTACTTTCTGACTACCTCCAGTGATAAGTAATTTACCATCTATCCAGGAAAGTTATGATAAACCTAATGTCCTGTTGCTTATTAACTGCAAGCTCAACGAGCCATTTAAGCAGTAAAGAAATGTAGAGCAAGCTGCTTCCTTCTGTCTTGGTTATTCACTGTAATAAATGGCTGCAGAGCTTATAGAACATCACACTGAGCAAACCAGGAAGGGCTCCTGCATGCAACACTGTGCAAAACACAGCCCTGCAACTAACTTAGGCATCTTGCTTCTAGCACATTTATGTGGAGTCTTCCTTCCTTCACCAACACAGCCACAGCTGAGCCCCCAACCCCAAACAAAAGTAGTTTTGCCTTTTAATGTGAACTGACTCCACTGGATATCACTGTACTTCATAGCAGAGAAACTAATCTTGCTTTTTAAACTAACCTTGCTATTTGCCTGTTTACTTTGGAAATCACAGTTTTAGATGGAATCCTGACATCACTGTAAACAGTGGAAATTTCTCTCATTCCCATCATTCAGCTTTGTAATCTAGGCTCAGTAGCATTAACTAGGTATCTACATACCTGACCTGTGAAGAGTCAGATACCTGTGTATCCAGTTTAACCTAGACTATACCTGCACAACTTTAAAGCTAAATTGAGCTCAAAACAAGTTCTACTCTCTTAGGTTTATTTGTTTCAATGTTGCCCTGGAGAATCTGAGCACTGCAAAGAGGAAAACCAGGACAGGCAATCCAGCTCCTCTTCCTGGCTCTGCAGCAGTCACACTAAGGAGCAAAACCTTTCTGATACCTCCCTGTCTACTCTTCCATGAAAATAAAAGTAAAGATCACCCATTTCACTGGATATAAGAATTTCTGCACCAGCTACAAGTTTTATGCTCTTGGTATATAGAGTGAATGGAAATGTAAAACATAAACATCACTCTACAGACAGTCACATAGGCTGTGGTTGAGTGTGTGGTGCCAGGCATGCAACAGCTGCCTCACTGCTCCCATGAGGGCTTCCTGACTTCTCATTTCTAGGCACTAGGAACTTCTGTTCTGCAGCAGAGAGAATTCCTTGGGTACCAGTAGGAAATGGAGAAAACAAAAATTGTGCCCAGTCTTTTACTCTGCCTGATTAAGTGCAGTGGGATTTAAACACTGGGAACCACACACTAAAGACAACCCAACAGAGATTTTCCTATTAAGAAGCCATTCTTTCATAGATGTGGTCTTTATTTGGCAAGCCCTCTACTGAGCATGAGATCAAGCAAAGCAGACCAGCATCAACTTTCAATTAAACTCAATAGCTTTTCTTGATTCATGTAAGACTTGACTCCAAGCACAATCATCAGGTACAGGCTTTGGATGCTAGGATATCATGTTTCCTTATTTCTTTGCTTTGAATTCACACAGATATATGGATATTGAAATGGCATTCACTTCTCACCATTCATTGCTGCTGCTTAAAATACTTTGTAATACTTCATCCCAGGGAGAACCTTATTAGAACTTATGGTCACGTTTGCTGCTCTGTACACAGACTGAATTGACAAAAGAGCAGAGTCATCACAAGATTTAAAAAGCACAGTTTCAGAAGGTGAGTTTTGTTATGCATGTATGAGAATCTCTTGGGGTTTTTTTATACTCACCCTATACAGATATGGATTTGATGGGTGGACTGTTTGGTGGATGAGAAACTGGTTGGATGGTCACATTCAGATGGCAGTGCTCAACGGCTCAGTGGCCAGATGGAGGTCAGTGACAAGAGGTGTCCCTCAGGGATCTGTACTGGGACCAGTGTTGATCACTATCTTCATCAACGACACAGAAAGTGGGATCAAGGGCACCCTCAACAATTTTCAGATTTCCTTCCTTCCTATGCAGGTGGCAGAGGGTGGACAAGATCTTGGGAGGGGACACTACTGGGACAGCCAGCCCTAACTGACCAAAGGATGTTCCATGCCATATGACATCAGCTTAACAATAAAAGCCAGAACAAGGAGGAGAAGGGGGGACGTCCACTTGTCCTCCAGAGCAACTGCTACATCTTTGGAGCCCTGCTTCCAAGAAAAGAATAGAGCCATTGCAGAAGTAGAAGATAAATCTGTTTTCTTTTGCTTCCACACGCAGACTTGCTTTGCTTCTTCATTAAACTGCCCTTGTCTTAACCACTGAGCTTCATCTTATTTTCTTCCCCCTCATCCAGCTGAGAGAAGGAGGGGGTGGAGAGTGACAGAGTGGCTTGGTGGGCACCAGGCATCCAGCCAAGGTCAAGCCACCACAACTACAAAGTTCCCTACTGCCCTTTACCAAAACTGCACAGCAAAAAGAAGTAATGGAATTAATGAGGGATATCATGACAATAGTACTGGACAAGCTGATAAACTCATCTGCACATCAAGATACAGCAATTTTTTTTCCCCCAGTGCCTGATTTTGCTCCATTAAAGAAGAACAGAAAGATGTGCTGAACGTTATCAGAACACCACTGTCAAACACTGTAAAATAAGAAGGTTGGCTCACTGGTACAATTCTCATCCAAAAACGAAGTGCTAGGTGAGCAAGGGTTTCAGCAGCATCAACTGCCACACGTGGGTTAGCAGAGAAGCTCTAGGACAGCAGTCACTGCTCCTGCAGTCCATCCTGCCCATTGCTGCCTGCCAAATGTATGTATGCCACTGCTACCTCCAAACTGCTTCTATATGAATGAGTAAAAGAGAAGCAGGGAGCCCATTATTAGAGATATACAACAAAGCATGGCCTTATTTTACCTACATGAAAGACAGATTTTTGTCACTCAGTAACAGAGCAGAATCCCACTAATTTCAGTGTAGCAAATCCAGTGACTCTCAGCAACAAAACTCCTGCAGCTCCTGCTCTTTCTCTCAGAAGAGATTTACTAGTTAAAGTGCTGCAGTGAAATATCCTATTCCTTGCTTTTTATCAGCTCTGTAATTTGGGTTCAATATCCTGAATATTGGATGGCTGTGTTCCATTTTATCCAGTAACTTGATGAATTCTGTAATAAATAACTCTCTGTACTCTGAGTTTTATGGATCTAACTCTTCCATGTAGCTGCCAGACACTAAAACACCAGTGTTTCCAGGTATTCAATTTCTCCTCATCTGCAGCTTCTGCAGTTTGAGTCTCATCTGAGGATTGACAGTGCCAGTTCCCTGCCTAGCTAGGGACAGAGAAGGAAGACAACGTGCTGCATGCACACTGTCAATGCATCTTTTTGTTAGCTTTTCTATAAAGAAAGAAGAATTTCTACAAGGCTCGTTTCCTCCATCAGACTCAGAACTATGAAATAACCCTCATGACCTTGCAATTATGTCTCATGAGCAAGACATAACTGAGATAGGGACAAAGGGCTTCTCAAAGAAATGTTTCCAGGGTGATACTGCACACTACAGTCTGGCAGGGCAGCAATTCTCCATTCTGCTGATGCTAAGAACATAACTCAGCATTCCCACCAATTACTTACAACACTACAGACATAAAAAGTTGGTGTCACTGCTTTTCCTCAGCTCCTGCCTTTATAGGACACCAGGACCACTTTCCTGCTCTGCACCTTCCAGAATGTCACCATTTCCCTCCTTGTCCTCAGCACTTGGCTTGATAGGAGCTGGCACTGCCTGTAGCAACAGGACCTGCATTGTGCTCATCCCTCCCATCTCTCACAACTTCTTACAACTACTTCAACCTTTACAGCAAGTCTCTGCAAGCCCAGGATGCAAATTCAAGGTGCCTGTATTGGGTTTGTGTGGCAAGGTTTTGGTAGTGGGGGGGGGGGCTACAAGAGTGGCTCCTGTGAGAAGCTGCTAGAAGCTTTGCCCAACAGGACCAAAGAAGCAGGCTCCTGGCAAGGCTTGAGGACATGCAGAGAGAGGAACTCATGCTGGAGCAGGTTTGCTGGCAGGACTTTTGAACCTACCTGTGGGGAACCCAAGCTGGAACAGTTTTCCTGAAGGACGACACCCCATGCTGAAACAGTTCTGAAGAACTGTAGCCCCTGGGAAAAACTCACATTGCAGAAGTTGAGGGAGGGCTGTCTTCCATGAGAGGAACCTCACAATGTAGCAAGAGGAGAGTGTGAGGAATCCTCCTCCTGAGGATGAAGGAGTGGCAGAGACAATATATGGTTAACTGACTGCAACTCACTACTTCTTGTCCCCTTGTACTGCTTGGGGAGAGAAGGGAGAGAAAATTAGGAGTAAAATTGAACGTGGGGCGAAGGGAGGGATGAGGGGAGGTTGTTTTAAGATTTAGGCTTTATTTATCATTATCCTACTCTGATTTGATTGGTAATAAATTAAGCTAATTTCCCCAAGTCAACTGTGTTTAGCCAATGATTGCTGAACAATCTTTCCCTGTCCTTATCTCAATCTAAGAGTCTTTCATTATATTTTCTCTCCCCTGTCTAGTTGAGAGTGACAGAGCAGCTGTGGTGGGCACCTGGCATCCAACCAGGGTCAACCCACCACAGTGAAAAGCTTGTTTTCTTCCCTAGAACCCTATCTGTGCAGCAAGCCCCAGGAATACCCACCACCACTGATCAATACCCATCAAGAAAAGGGGCCATTTCATAGACTCATAGAATCATAGATATTTCATTAGCATCAGAGCTCTGGAGACAACCTCTCTCACTGAGAGCTGGCTGGGTGCCACCACGAGCTGCTCTCCATTTCATACCCTGTAACTTGATGCATCATTGGCAGACAAAAGCTGAAAAAGGCAGGTACATGGTGTTCATTCCATACTGATTTTACTATTCAAAAGAAAAAGAGAAAAAAAGGCCTCTTGGGAAATAAAACATTTCCTCCATTTCTTCTAATATGTGAAATTCAAGTGGAAAACTAGAAGCTTTTCTACAAAGCCATATAAGTCATAATGATGATGACAAGTACTGCTGACTAGAGGACTCTGGCAACCTTCAGTATCACTGTATTGGCTTTGGACCTGAAACTGAGAGCTTCATGTGGCTGAAGCTACAGCCAGGAGCTGAACACACCATGCTTCTCTTCTTCCATCTTTCTAAGTACCAGGTTGAAGAGCCAAACCATAACTCATTTAAGGTCTGCTGATGACTTGTCATTTAGATGACTGCTCCAAGCAAAGAGCATCAGATAATGAAAATTTAGGGGTGGAAGCTGTGATTTGTAGAACTAAGTGAATGTGAAAAAATTAAGCTATGCCATTAATCAAGAGGCTGTTACTGATCAGATCAATCATAAAACCATAAATGAATCATGGAATGGTTTGGGTTGGAAAGGACCTTAAAGATCATCTACTTCCAAGCCCCCTGCCATGGGCAAGGACACCTCCCACTAGACCAGGTTGCTCAAAGTCCCACCCACCCTGACCTTGAACACTTCCAGGGAGAAGGCATCTACAACCCCTCTGGGCAACCTGTTCTTGTGACTCACCACTCTCACAGTGAAGACCTTCTTCCTTATACCTAATCTAAAGCCACCTTCTGGACCAGCTCCAACAGGTCCATGTCCTCCTTATGCTGGGGGTCCTAGAGGTGAACACAGTACTACAGATGAGGTATCACCAGAGCAGAATGGGAGAGTCAGTTCCTTTAACCTGTCACTCATATTTCTTTAGATGCAGCCCAGGACATGGTTGGCCTCCTAGGTTTCAAGCCCATGTTGCTGTCTCATGTTCTCTTCAACCAACACCTCCAAGCCTTTCTCCTCAGAGCTGCTCTCAATCCATACTCTGCCCCAGCCTGTATTTGTGCTTGGGATTGCCTCAACCCCTATGCAGAACCTTGCACTTGGCCTCGTTGAACTTCATAAGGTGTGCACAGGCCCATCTCTCAAGCCTGTTAAGGTCCCTTTGGATGGCATCCCTTCCCTCCAGCACATCAACTCCACACACAGCTTGGAGCCATTGGCAAACTTGCTGAGGGTGCACTCAATCCCACTGTCCATATCACCAACCAAGATGTTAAATAGACCTGGCCCCAATACCAACTCCTGATGATCCTAGTTACTGCTCTCCAGTTGGACTTTGAGCTATTGACCACAACTCTTTGAGCATCACCATCCATGCAATTCCTTGTCCACCCTGTGGTCCACCTGTCAAATCCACATCTCTCCAATTCAGAGACAAGGATGTCAAATGCTTTGCACAGATCCAGACAGATGACATCAGTTGCTCTTCCCTTATCCATCAACACTGTAACCTCATTGCAAAGGCCAGCAAATTTGTCAGGCATGATGTTGCCCTTAGTGGCAGTCAGAGGAGTTAATAAACACCTTTTCATAACAGGCTAATTGAAGATCACAGAGAAGAGAAACCTGCTTTGGAAGGGACTCCTGGAACAGGTCATCCTTGGCAGCTACAAGAGAAAGCTTATAGAGGCATCAGCACAGCACATGCTGTGTGGCAAGGGCATGCTCACAAAAGCCCAGCAACACAGACCTCACAGGTAATTCCCTGCTCCAAAGAACTCTTAACCTCTGCAGACCCCCAGGACATGTACCCAGGTATGTGCTTGTTGCTATTTCAGTACTATCCTGGAGTCAGGAGGCCTGAGGTCTGCATGAGGGTTGCTGTTGGCAGCCATTTCAGTGGACTGATGGAGTTTTTACTTGCCTGCAGAAGCAAAATTGCATCCTTATATGCTTAAAAATTGAATAATGAGAATACACACTTGTATAACAATAGGGCTACAAATGAAACAGGGCTGACACACAGCTAATGCTGAGGATGGATTTAAAAAAAATGGCAGAAAGATATCTGAAAAAAAAAAAGGTAGGAAAAAAAAAAAAAAAAGAAATAAGAAAGGAATAGGATGAAAGAACTGCAGAATAAGTAGAAAGAAACATGCCAGAACAGAAACTATGGGGACAGGGTATGAGAAAACAGTATGTGCAAAGGGAAAAGGAAAATGAGAAAACACACACACACCAAAAAAAAAAAAAAAAAAGGCAAGAGAGAAAAAAAGGGAGCAGATAATAAATAAAGAGTAATATTGAATTGTGTGTCATCATCCCAACACTCTAGCCATCTTTGAGGTACCTCAAATAATAAGAGTTTCAGCCTGGATGCCTCTGCATCTTGTTTGCAGGGTTTTGTTAGATGTGTTAAGACAAAGCTAATCCTCTCTGTATTTTTCCCATTTGAAACCAGAAGCAGCTTTTAAAAATGTGTAACAATACAGCAGAAGGGAGATAAGAGCTTTATCTGCCACACTTAGTTGCAAGCCTCACTCAAGAACAATCACATTTCACTGTTACAGCAGCAGCTCAAGTAAATCTAAAAGCTAAACTGGAATCTCAGAAACAAGAAATCTATCACAGTACCAGAGAGCATGAAAACCTACAAGTATGGGAAGTGAGTTGGAGTTTTTCCAACCTGCTGCAGACTGCTGACTCTTCCAGACTGTTACAGAGTGGTTCTGCAAGAACAGGTTTTCACCTGTGATTCATTTTAAACAACAGACCTAATTCTGGGTAAGTGTTACTTATCTGTTTTATGCTGGATGCTCCTGCCACAGTGTATTAGGAAGAGTTAAAAAAAAATATAAAAAGAATGGTAACAACAAAAAAGTAAAAAAAGAAATAAAAATATGTATTTTAGAAGTGAATCCTCTCATTGCCTCTGCTTAGATTCACAGATTCACACACATTTACAGCACTTTGATTTGCATCACAGGGCAATACAATCTGCCTGAACCAGATTCCTGTCTGCTGAAGTGAAAACCTCAGATGCTATCCAACAAAGGCAGTCTGAAGTAATCTCTTCACCGTGCATGGATGTGGGGATGTAGGCTAGGGACTCTACAAATTTAGGTCAGAAGAGACCTCTAGAGGTCATCTGCTCTTGATGATCAGAACCAGCTTAGGTTGCTTAGCTTTGATCAGCTAAACTCTGCAACCTCTCTGGCTCCCCTGTTCCTGTCTTGGAATATCCTAATTCTGAAACCTTTTCCCATCATATTTAATTGGATATTTCTTTGTTGCAATGTACGACTGCTGACTCTCATTCTGTTACCATGCAACTTCAAGACAACTCTATTCTTGTCTTTTCCATATCCTCCTCTTTGCTTAAGAGAGCAGAAAGATCCCCTTCAGCCTTCCTTCCTTAAGCCTTAAATTTTTCATGTGCACCTGAGTTACAGTATCCACTCTGAGACTGTTACACCATGCTAACACTTCCATTTTTCTTGTCAAAGGCATCTTGAAATCAGCAGACCCTCACTGTTCACTGCTGCTTGTTCTGATCTGCTGCTGCTGCTGCAGGCACAGCCATACCCCACCAGTCTGCCTGCACTGAGAGCAAGGACACCATGCCCAGGAGCACTGCAGTGCACTCAAAACAGGTATTTTCTTGGCTCATAGAGCACTGCAGTGCACTCAAACCAGGTATTTTCTTGGCTCATCTGCAAGACCTAAGAAGCTTAATTACATTAGCCCAAATAAGTCATTCAGCAAAACCTTTCCAGCAGATGGCCAACAAACACACCCTTGGAACTCATCCCTTCAGTATTGGTTCTGGAAAGTAAAATCATTTCAACTCTTACAGATGTCAGTCTCAAATGGCAGTTGTCTAGAGGGCCAGAGGGATTTTGTCAATGCCATAGTTTCATGGTCATCCTCAGCCCTAACACAAAGTGAATGTGATACACTTCTGAGTCATCCCTACTTTTTTATATGTGTATCATCTCAGTTGCTTCCAGCAGTAACTAATTGTTTATTAATTCCATCACATAAGATGCTGTAAGGGATTTACAGTAATTAATAGGAGCTAATCTGCTTTCTGCCTTGAACTGTCACTCCTGCACTTGAACTAATGAAGCAGTGACTGACCCCAAGCTCCAGAGCTGCTAACACAAAGCTGAATTCTCTGCTACCTTTTCCCTAGTACTTGGCAAAGGCACTGGCTTTGTGCAAGACAGTAATATAAAGCAGTTCTTTTTTTTTTTTTTTTTTAAAGCAACTGAGAGAGGACATCTGCATCCATCAGCTCTCCATCCATCAACTTTCTGACATCATTCAATTTATTTCTGTCACTCTTTGTGGTCAGAAAGGTGTGTAAAATACAGCTCACAACCATGAACCCTGGTGACTCTAACTGCAATCCACTCCATTGCTAATGCTTTATAATGCCTGTTCCAGATTTATTTACCTTTGCAATAAAACTAAGAAATTCACAGAACTGGCTGCATTTGCAGGGCAGTCTTTACTCTGTGCTGATAAATATAATGAGCAGAGAGATATATGGAGAAAAAAACCCCTGTAAATCATAAGGTTTGAATCAGCTTTGTTTTACATTTTAGGTATGCACAAAACATATATTCCAGCATTCCTCAGATACTGCATCACTAATGTTCTCATGATTAGTAAGAGGAAAGAGAAAGGGAAGCCCTCCTTCCTCTACTGGATCATCCAATAGGCACATCCTTGCTGACATAAGCACATGCTTCTCTAGCAACAATAACCCAGGTCCCAGAAAGTTAGATGATGCTCTTGCTAGGGTGCCAAGTGAGGCCATCCCCCTTCCAAATCACAAACCAATTTTTTCTTAAATGATTAAAAGGTGGCTGCAGAGAGGTTAGGCTCATTTTAATGGAGAGCAGCTGTAAATGCCACAATGTGTAATTGGGAAAAGAATGCCACAAGTATTTAGATAACAGAAAACTACAAACAAGCTCTGCATGACAAAGGTAAGTGTGATAAGCAGCAGTGATTTAAAACAAACTAATTATATGCAATAAATCTATTCCCTTGCTGGATAAAGAACATAGGAAACATACTAAATCTGGTCATGAGCAAAACACAGTGGGATGGAGTGCAGCTGCAGAAATGTCACACTATCCTCATAAGGTTATACTTGACATTCTGGGAGAAATGCAAACAACAGAAACTTGGAAGAGGAATTCCTAAGTGTCCTTAAAGAACTATAATTAGTTATTGCAGGTCAAAACTATACCAAAGAGCAGGATATGATGAGAGCAAAAGGAAAGCAGATTTTGCCTCATAAACTTTGCCATTATGTAAAAGAAATTATTGAGACCCACCCCAAAATTCAGATGCTAATACAGTATTCTGGACCAATTCTAATGTGGCCACGATTATATTGGCATGCAAAGCTGTACAACTGCTTTTTGCTTCTTTTAAGTTACAGAAGGAAATCTTGTTCTTCAAAGCCAATTCTACTTCAGCTTCAATTCCATTTCATCTATGCATTTTAGCTTGAATTGACAGCAAAAAGGACAAATTTTACACAGTAACTTTTTTTTACTTGTCTAACACTGTCACCTGCTGTAAAAGTAAAAAATAATAAAACAACCCCCCAAAAACCACAGAATCTTGTTTTTCCTATGAGCTTCCTGCCTTTTTTTTTTTCCCCCAGAAACACAGTGTGGATTGCACACAGTGAAAGCAAGGCTTCTGTGAATGGCTTCCACATATGTACTACTCTACACAGTCATTTGCTTAAGATACAGTTCATATAATGACAAAACCACATATTTCCATACCTTAGCAAGTTTTTCTTTCAGTCTTAGAAGGAAAGATAGTACCTGAAGCTCAAACTTCAACTAGAGGACACCAATTTCAATGTCTTATGGTTCTACTGTTGACTGTCTATACACTTGACAGATGTGACACATCTGTAAAGGCAAACTATCTAAAAATCCCAAACTCTTTTTTATTAATTTGATGTTGAACTCATATTCTGAAAATAACTATTGTATGTTTGCAATTCTAGAGGGAAAAAACCCCACAACAACAACAAAATCAAACCATACCTGCTGCATTACCATGTGGCTACAGGGCTTCTTCACCATTGCTCCAAAAGTCAGAATAGAACTTTGTTTTACAAGAAAAATGCCATGCCATGTCTCCAGTAAACTGGTTTTACCTACTTTTTGAAGGGAAAAATGCCATGCTATTAGAACTAGATTAAAAGAAACCAGAGCTAAATTTCCAGACAAGCAGTTTACATTTCTGATCTAGAGGCCAAACAATGTTTGTGCTTCACTTGTAAGATAATAAAGAATAGAGGGATTGTCTGCTGAGTAGCATTGACCAGGCTGCTCTGTAGCAACTCTGGCACTTCAAATTGAGGACTCCTTAGTTTGGAATTTTTTCATTACTTTTCTACACAGACAAGCTGTAAGAACCACTGCAATTTAAAACGTTGCAATAGAATAAGGATTTAAAAAAACTGGTAGCATGACAAATTAAGAGATAAACTCAGAAAACTAATTACAGTCATAAAGGAAGACTAAATCCTGGAGTATGCCCATAATACTTCAGATGTTATGGGGGAATAACTAGAAGCAAAGTCAATTCATCACAGGCCACTACTCCCTGTGAGACCTGTGGAGTACCAATGAGGCAGGAGGTCAGAGCTACCAGAAAACCAAACAGAAGAATTGCAGAATGTAAAAAACAATTCACATCAAACTGTAGCAAAGTTCTTCTGTGTAAGGAAGTTTCCTCAGAGCATCTCATAAAGCACACTTTGAATTATAACACTCTTTGTGTGAAATCTTGAGCATTAAGAAGTTTGTCAGACAATACTCAAGGCAAACTTCTGCTTGAGCTCATGGGTAATCTCAGACACTCAATCCACCCTTAAAATCTGTTGTGTATAAATTCATTTTCTCCTCAATTTATGGTATGTAAAAGGAAAAATAGCAGTGCCATTTTAGTCTAAGGTTTTGTGTATTTATAAACCCAGGTATGTATTTGGATCATAATTACATCAATGGTACTACTCAATGGCTGTTGCATGTTCTGCTTTTACCTAAACAAAAACTGTAGCTGAACATTGGTCTACTGAAAAGGTATATTCTCAGCTCATTTTAACTAAGTAAATGCAGCAATGACCATGTCAGTACTCCTATTCCAGCTCAGTAAAACTGATGCCAGTAATGGCACAAGCAAACCTGTTCCTAGCATGTTTGGGATAACCTGAAATACTCTGTCATGCTCTCTTTACAACAGCTCTGAAACTATGATTAAAGCTTCTTCAAAACCAAGTACCTGGCTACATTCATCAAATAAACCTGCTTTATCTTCTATACCTGAAATTAGCCTATGGTGAAATGACACCAGTCAAGCATCTTATCCTTTAGTTAACAGGAAGACAGTTGTATTCAAACCAATTCTGCATGGGTAGATATTTTGATGAATTTGAAATGGAAACATTGAATGTGAAATGACCCCACTGTAACTGGTTCCAGACTGACAGTTTAATGATATATAAATACTGCATTTCTGCAGCATCACCAGGTTACCTATTTTGAGCACATAGGCATACTGGAAAGCATCCAGTAGGAATGATAACTGAAGACAACATAAAAGAAAGATCAATGGAAAGACCCATTAAAAAAAATAATGGAGAGGTGCAATCAAATCCACAAAAGGCCACCTAAAACCAGAAAAGAAATAATCTTTTCTTCTTTTTTTACTTACATTTCCCATTGCATGATGGAGTGTCTGCACTCAATTCAGGTTTCTCCTCACCCCAGAAGTTCAAGTACAACAAGAAGGAAAATAACACATGTTCAGTCTGCAGAATCTCAGACTGGTAAACCCCATATAATACCCCATATAATATAATAATAGTCTAGGTGACCCTGCTCTGGCAGGGGGGTTGGACTAGATGATCTTCTAGGTCCCTTCCAACCCCTAACATTCTGTGATTCTGTGATTCAAAGCACCAATTCATCTTCAACAGATATGGTAGCAATCCAGTGCTGAACAGAGTTAAAAATCTGAATATGCTGTTTGCAGTTCACACACACAAAAAAAATCCTCCCTGCTCCTATGATACAACTGATATTTGGAAACACCTTTGTGAAGGTAATTTATTAGACTGATATCTATTTTTGCACTTCTTAAATTTCATTAGTGATTTACCTCCTCCTGAATACATTATGCAAAACATAATTCTAGAAGTGTCAAATAGATCACTGATCATTTGTATGTGACTCAGTCTCCTCAAGCAGTTGTCTGCTCTTTAATGTCCTCAAATTATTCTCATATCAAGGCACATTCAGGGTGATATTGGGATGGGGGGGGGGGGGGGGGAGTGACCCACAAAAGCCATGATATTCTAAATGGTCACTGATCTGTGGTAGTTATTGCCCAGCAATATTACTGGCAGCCTGCAAGTCAGCTAGAAGTGTTCAAGGCCACCTTGCACTCCTCCTCTAGCCCAGAGTGACTCCTGATGTCTTTCAGTGACCACCAGCAAAACCTGAACCTGTGAGAATGAACCATCTGACAAACAATTAACAGAAATAAAAGTACTCACAAAAATAGTCAAGCCCTTAATTCTTCTCTGGAAAAGACTCTGAAAAGGGATTTAAAAGGATTAAAATACAAACAGAAGAAGAAAATAAGGGCAATGTGCCTGCTTTCATGCCTTGCAAGTACACTGTCTGCTAAGCACAAAAGCCTTGCTAACATCTTATGGTATTTCAGCAAAATGTCAAACTTGTGTATGTTTTCCTGGAGCCAGCTCTGCTAATAATAACAACAATAATAAAGGCTCATCCCACTGGTTGGTTAGCTGGTCTTTTTGTTGAGGGAATTAGGGAAAGAATATACAGAAAGGGATATTTCCAGGGATGGTATATATGTGTAAAAAATTGAGATAGCTGGATAGGGTTTGGGTTTTATATTAGATGACACTATCCTATTTTTTTTCTATTTTATGCTCTTTTTAAGCTAAATGAAAGATAAATACATCCACAAAGTGTTATACTTTATGATGTTTCACTTCAAAAAGTCAGACACAGCAGTGAAGCAAGTCACCCTAGAGGTGACAAATTAATATTTTTTTGTTTAGAAATAAAGTAAAAGAACAAATGGTCAGGGCTAGTACAGGCAAAGTAGAGGAGCTTTACATCTGTGAAGACCTTAGCTAGACTTTATTTACTATGGTAGAACTTACTGCATTCTGCACTCTATCCAGGGTTATCAATTTCAGCAGAAACTGGAAAAGCTTTACAGCTGCTCTAAGCTCTAGCAGCAATGAAAAAGTTGTCTTCATTATGGGAGAGTTCAAACAGCTGTTTCCCTCCTGTTCACTCAACTTTTTTTTTTGAGAGAATCAACTATGACAAGAAAAAAACTTTATCTGTTCCCAGCTGTAATGGACATGAGAGTGTTGATTGCTGAAGCAGCTTTTGCAGGATGGGTATGTTTCTCTAGATGACATTAACAGTGATCAGAAAGATTCCATTTACACTTCAAATAAAAAAATCAGCTTGCATGCAGCTCATAATACACATTAACACACCCTGTGGTTTGGCCTCTACAGTGCAAACAAGGGCTATAGTCCAACATCAAACCCAGTATTAACCCAGACTATAGCTTTTTGCCACAAAAAGTGGTCTTTCAAATGAAGTGTTCTTGGATATCTATTTGATTTGTTAACTGGAATTCATGATTACATGTCATTACACATATTGAAAAGGTTTAAACCATTAACTGCCTTGGTGCACTTAAGAATGGCCTCTCAGTCCTGCAGAGATGTCCATCCTTTGACAGATGACTATCAACTAGAAAGAAAGAGCTGCCAGGAAAGCCAGTCAGAATAGCCACAGGGATTGAAAGTGCTGAAGAAGAAAAAAAAAAAGAATCCTTTTAAAATCTGGAGGAGAAAGAATGAAGAGGGATTCAGACAAAATCAGAACATCACTTCCCTGGACATGTCACTACCTCAGGTGGCAGATGCCAACACTTTAACAGGTATTCACCAGAGGCTGTGAACTGCTCCTGCTGTTACAGAAGCCTCTTAGTACCTTACTATTCTCACAGTATTAATTAAATAATTAGATGTCTCTAACTCTACAGTTCATAGCAGTTGTGTTACAGTGCCTAAGGTCACTCACCTTTCTCAGGTAACTCTTTGCAGATGTGTCAGTGCCAGCCAGGAGACATGAATCTGCACTCTTGCTTTTACAGATTGAAGCTGTTGGTTCACATTACATTTTTAAGTAGGTATCACTCATTAATTTAACAGAATGTGCTCTTCCATTGAGTTGCTGATCCCACTGCTGTCTTGCACTGCACAATACTCCACCCATGATTCTTGTGCTATTTTACAGTGGGACTGCCTGCTCCAGTCCAGTAAAAGGAACTGACAACAGCTTTTCTCCAAAGAAAGAAAAAGAATCTATGCAAAACCCATGGAGGAAATCTGCAAAGAGAGAGCTGGCTTTAACACAAGAATCCCTTCAAGGTTTATTTTTCATTAATTTGCAGTGTGAAGAAATGGTTAGGCCAGACCTTTTTCTTGTCTGGATCTGCTTTGTTTCAAATTCTTTTATCCTTTCCTCCCTTCTAGTCACTGTCTTCTTCCCGAAGCTTAAGAAGGTGCTGAAAACACAGCTCTATTCCTTCAGAGTAGTAGTCAAAAGAATACTAATTATCTTTTGTCTTTTGTTATTCTCCCACTTAAATTCTAGTTAAACCAAAATCTCTGGCTCCTCTGTCAATGCCAGAAGAATGCAGAGACTAAACATGTATCTGCAACTGCTTCCTCAGGTCTACAAGAGAAATTAAATCCTGCTGTTTCCATAGAATAAATAACATTATATACTGCCCTATGGAATTATGCAGAACTGCTCAGAAATTATGTGCTGCCCTAAACATGAGGGTATTCACTGCAGCCACCACATTCACTGACCAGATTTTCAGTAAGGCCCAAGTAGCTTTCATCCCTGTAAAAAGCATCTCCAGTCCTACTAAAAGAGAAGCAAAAGGACCCTGTTTACACAACCTTGCCCCTCCTGTCTTGCACTGCTCAGACTGAGGTGTGATCTGGCTCTCACTGTAACAAAAGCTTTAGCTGCCCTGCACTCTCCAGACCTGGCCAACTCCTTTATGCATTTTTTTTTCCTAAGCATCTGGTACTTGGGGCTAGCATGATACCTGATACCACAGAAGACAGATTTGAGTATGCCAGGGCTGGCCAGACTAGTCAAACTCAGTCCACATGACAGCCTGCCAAAATGCTGAAAGAATATTTGCACTTTTTTAAAAGACTTTTTGAGGATCTTTAGCCACAGCTTGCTTTTAATACCCCAATTATTCCCACCTACCAAAGAAATACTGCTTTATCTGTTCCTCCTAAATGCTCATCCAAGAAAAATGAAGACAGACTCTCAATGTCCAGAATATACTGGAAAAGAGAATCTCTGTCTGCTAGGACACTTTTAGTAAAGCTAGGAACAAGCTCAGCTAGAGCGAGACTGTTTTTGCTACTGGAAGTAATTATCTGCAATACAGATACTTCTTTCTCACACTTCCAGGGTGTGACAAAAACTGAATGCCTGGCTTTTATTCAATAGCTGTGGTCTCAAATGGCCAAACTATTTGCAGGAGAAGGAGTTCCACAGCTAGAGGAGTCTGCAGACCCACCCTGATTCTGCTAAACAGCAGCAACCTCATCCAAAGTCTTCTTCCCAGTTGACAGAGCAGAGGCACAGAAAAACTATCAGGTGATACAAAATCTCACTTGCTCCTGACCTGGAAATAAATCTGAAGATAAGCTAAGCCAAGGTGAAAGACTGTTCATGCCATTAACAACTCTCTAGATTTTCAGCTGTTTCATTTTCCACATGTGTATAGGTTGGCTGTTCTTAAACTTTTAACCATGCTATCTGCTATTGTCTCCTGTCTCAATACTGGAGGAAAAAAAAAGATACCTACACGTTTGCTTCATCTGTAATGAAAAGTGCCTGTGTCTTGAGGATGATCTTGTTCCACATGAATGTTTTAATTTCTGATTTGCTACACTAAAACATAACTGAGAAAGTTTTTATATAAAACTGATGGAATAGATACATTCTCAGCCCTGTGCAACTGTCATGCTAGTACAAGGATCACTGTTTTAAACAATTTATATCAAAGATAATGGCAACTGAGACAACATTGATATGATAAACTGCTTTCCAACTATTTACATAGAAACTATTGAAGATGCCTTCACTATAATTATTACTAGTAGACAGGGGTTGGCAAAGCATTACACTTTCCTTTCAATGTTAAGAACTGCTAAAGAAAATGTTTTCCCTTCCCAACAATGCAATGACTTCAGTAATTTTACTACTGTTTCAAAAGAGACAAACAACCCTCTCCCTCAACAATACTCTACACAAGTACAAAGATTTGAGGTTTTGTCCCATCCTGATGCAAGATATATCTTTATTCTGACATTAAAGTCCCACCACTGGGAGAATTTTTATAGATAATTGGCATTATAATACACAAGTCCTTCTTCTCCCAGGATTGCTTGAAAGCCTAAGATAGAATTTGCAGAAGGATTATTATATTTGATAGAAGGTTCAGATGTGGGTGTAATAAAAGAGGGCAGAAGTAATAAAAAACAATAGTCCAGTGTTGATATATGGTTAGGAGCATGGATGTTAACAATACAAAAAACCCTATCCTGTTATTTCTCAGTTTTTGCATGCATGCTGCAAAAATAATAAAGTAGCTTTGAAATAAAAAATGAAACTAAATCAGTTATTAACAAAAGAGTGTATTTTCTGCTTAAGATGATTAAATATTGTCATGATAGTCTAGCTACAAATGACTCATGCTACTTGCTGCCAACTAGTAGAATGAGCAGAAATACACTGATCTGGCAGATTGACAGAGATTTGTGAAGGAGAAAAAAAAAAGAAGAAAAAAAATCTCAGGTATCTCAACAACTGTCAGAAATAACACAAATCTTGTTAAAGCATGAAGGGCAAAGACATTTGTATTGGGTTTTTAAGCTAACCCACCAGCAGTGGAAATTCAACAGCAATGAAGATATTCACCACCTAACAAGTCACAAGTAGGTTTCAATAGATGCTCTCCTGTTAGGAAATTGAGAAATAACAAATGAAAAAATAGAAAGATAAAACAGAAGACAGATTATTAAATAAAAATTACCCATTACTTTCTTGGAATAAATGCTCTAGATGAATTTCCCTCCTCTGAAATTTCTAATTATTTCACTACAGAATGAACTGTGAGCATCAGAGGTAATTTGTAACAGTAATGATGATGATCTCTGACTTTACAGATGGATTTAAGACATAAATATTTCTTGCATTTACTTAGTCTAGTATCTCAGCTATGTTATGTTATTTACACACATGTACATGCATGACAGAAAAATTTAACACTTCTAGGATTACTGAAGTCTGGGAACTGTGCCATTTAGTACTCTAATTCCATCTACTCTCAGAACTTAGTCAGATCTGGACCATTCACCTCAAATCCACATACTCAAATGGTCATCAGAAGTCACACACATGATACCACTGGAGAGCACCATAATAAACCATAATAATGTGGGAGCTACAGACAGATAAAGATCCATTTTCTCAGGGGAAGAGCACCCAAAGAGTTCCAAAAAGTAGTAGAACCACATACTTCCCTGCTCATTCATCCTTCACAGCTGCCACACTGAATGGCAAATTTATCAATGGAGTGGTAGAACACTGAACAAAAAATCCAAGCAGGTCAGGAAGGAAACAAACTTCTACCCTTAAGGTGTTTTCTTAGGGATGTCAGAGCTCAGTTTACTTCACCATATAGTGCCATTTCTCATTGGATTTGCTCAAATCCACATAAAGTTTGATATATTCTAAGTCAGGCATGAAGTTAAATCTCAATTCTGCACAGTTTCAGATCTTTCTGGGCTGGAAGCAAGGGCACTAAGCAAAGAGGACACAGCATGCAATTTAGTAAGAAACATTAATGATGAGTACCTAGAAGATATTACACAGAACTGTCAGCATTTAGAAGGGTGTTAAGCCTGTCAGTTTTATGAAATATGGTTACAATGTTTTGTGCTCTCCCTCTCAAAAAAAACCAACCCCAAATCAAAACCCTACTCCAAAAAAAAACCCAGTCAAGAGAATGAGATAAAACCTAATCAAATTGGTCAATTTTCTGCAGGATTCTTGTACCTTTAAGGGAGTGGAGCATCTCCCTGCTGAGGAGAGGCTGAGAGAGCTGGGGCTCTTTAGCCTGGAGGAGACTGAGGGGGGACCTCATCAATGTCTATCAATATGTTAAAGGAGAGTGTAAGGAGGATGGAACCAGACTCTTCTCAGTGTCATCCAATGACAGGACAAGGGGCAATGGGTGGAAGCTGAGGCATAGGAAGTTTCATGTAAACATGAGGAGGAATTTTTTCACAGTGATGGTGACAGACACTGGAACAGGCTGCCCAGGGGGTTGTGGAGTCTCCTTCTCTGGAGATGTTAAAAACCTGCCTGGACACGTTCCTGTGGGATCTGGTCTAGGTCCCCCTGCTCTGGTGAATGGACTAGATGATCTTTTCAGGTCCCTTTCAGCCCCTGACATTCTGTGTGATTCTGTGAAATCCATTCAAAGGTAAAAATATGCTAAAATAGTCCAAGAAAACTGTATTATCTTGTGAACCTACAACAGAATTATAGACAAAATAGCACTGTTGCTATTTTGCTACTTACACAGCAAAACTGTGCTATAGTGTAGAAAACTCCTGTCTGGCTTCCCTGTAAGAAAAATAAGTTCTTAACTGCTTTTCATTCATGTTGCACAGATAACACAACTTTCAGAAGAATCTTAGATCTGCCTCCTCTATGGCCTGTGGGCCTTTAAAACAGAATTCTTAAGAACTTCTCTGATTTTGGTGCTAGAAATGCAAGAGTCAGAATGAACACAGCTTGAATTTCCAATTTCAAGCTGATCAGCAGGGTTGGCATTTGAACAAACAAAACAAAACAAAGCAAAAAACCAAAAGGTGTCCTTTTTTTTCCTATAAACTGAGAAATTTTGGTCTAGCAGGCTCCAAGAGGCAATAATTGTGGAACCCCACAATGCTGTTTCAACATCACATTTGAGGAAATAACCAACTTAGAAAGTTGTCATGAAAGTCTCAATAATTGCAAAGCTAAATACAGCTGGTGTTCCAGTCCCTGCTGTTAGATGGTTACTTTCTGTATTTGGGAACTGTTCTCTCAATGAGCATTTGGAAAAAGTGTGAGAGTCAGGACTAGTTCAGATCTGAAGACAGATGAAAGGAGCTGACAGAAGGAAGAAATGAGACTCAACAGTGAGAGAGAAGTAGCAGCTAAAGAGGCATGGAAAGTTGTAATAAAAGAAAAAGATTGCATCATTCTTCAGAGGACTTTTCTCAACAGTTTAAGACTTAAATTATGGCTCCTACTAATCAGTTACATAAATGACACAGCATCCAATTCATTTATGTATGTCCCAAGCATAGTAACACACTAAATTAAGTATTTTATAGCAGGCTGGGCTACTGTCAGTCAAACAGGTGAATGAGAAGGCAAAACTGTGAGTGTCCTCTGCCCTCCTAATGGTCTTGGCTGGGCTATTTCCAGGGCAAGAGCCAGCAAGTATAATGGCAGGGAAGAGAAATAATCATGGTCAGTGTGTGTTACTGACCATGAAAATGGAAGAATATGTTTTTATGTTTTAACTCTAGAGAAATCCCCTCAAAATCATGTGAATATTTGCACTAATACAGGTTTCATCCTTTAGCAAATGAAAAAAAATCGACCAACAAACCAAAAAACACTGCCTACTTATTACTGCAGATCAAAATTCATTTTTTCCTGGTATTTTGCCACTTCACTTCCCAATGAATTGCACCCACCAAGCAAGGTCACATAAGTGATTGTAAAAACAAGTTTCCTTTGTGCATGAAGAGGAATGAATCATTTGGAGAAAGGTGACATCTTCAGCACTTTTCCTTCCACTAGGCAATATTTCTCTAAATGATGCAATCCATCAATATAGCAGTCAGAAATGTATTTTTTGGGAAAAAAAGAAAATGCAAAGTATGACAACTCCTAACAGTCAGTCACCAAAGCATCCCTCCTTCTTTCAATTGCAAAGAAATCTGAATAAATGCTTTTCAACAGACCTACAAAAGGGACAGCAAAACATCACACCTCAGCAGACAGGTCTTGTGGCCTCTTTTTAGGACCTTTGCTGCATGATTTCAACCCTCCTCCACCTTTAAGTTCCTTCATATTCTAGGTATTTACAGATATTGCTGCTGCCAGTTTAGCAATGGAGCTAAACAATAAATAACTTGTGGTTTTTAAATGATTCATGTTTTGAATGTCAACAGGCATCTCAACCACTAATATACAAGAAGAAGGACCTAATTTTACTGTCTTCAAAATCAAAGGCAAAATGTCTAAAGTTAACAGCAGTTCAGGGTGATGCCTGGAAGGGTCCCAATACCCTTTCAATTATCAGTTCATTCACTATATAATTTACATAAAATTTGGAGAATAATCTTCAATATCATGATCTAATGCAATTAGAGACCAGCATCATTTTAATTTAATGGCATAAGAGAATGGTTTACCCTTTCTGCCAAAAATTCCACATTTATCCATGTATCCTCCTGCCTTCATAAAGGAAGTCAGGTAATCAACTAGTAGTGATGAGAAAAATCACTTTTCCCTATAAATTAACCAAATAACTGAATTCTGATCAGCATAAAACCTGATTTCCTTCAAAGCAAGCCAAAAGGGAAAACTGGAGGCAAAATAAAGGCTTCCCCTATTTCAATTAGTGAACAAATAGTAGATATTGAGAAATTAGCTTTAGTTTGGCATAGCACAATTGGCTCTAAATGCTCTCAGAAATGTCTATGATTAAACATTCATATACAACGTTATGCATTTCATCCTAAATGCTAAGAAAACAGCAAGTATGAAGCAGCAAATTATTTCAGCCCATGAGCATATTTGTTGGCCATTTAAAATTGCACAACTTCCACAGTAAGTCACACCTCAGTCACAGCACTTTGAGTTCTTCCCCCCCCCCATTAGATGATCAAACTTAAAAGGAAATGTAATAAAATGCTACTAAAAATTCATTTTTGGACATTACCTTATAGTGAAGTAACTGTGTACTCAAGTATATTCAGAACAATAAAAAGAATGATCCAAAAAAACCCAAACCAACCAAAAAACCCAAACATCAAACAAAAAAAAAACCTCACCCAAAACCAACAACATAACATATGAACATAACACAAACACCAAAAGACACCAAAACAAGAAAAACTGCTCTGGTTTAACTAAATACTGTTCTACTTGCTAAAACATTGGCCTCCATCAGATGCAAAGTTTGCATTATGCCAACTGCTAACCCTTCCAAAGAGGAAGACACACTTTCTCCATTTATGATATACAAATTAATTAAGAAAATAATCTGCACAAACCTATAAACCTGAAATGGACAATTTCAGTAGTGATTTTTTTTTTTGATACATAAGATGTGATGTCTAACTTTACTTCCAAACTTCCTCTCTCAGCTATTTTTTTCTACTGAAACTATTACCCAACTGAGGAAACCATTTAAGAGATAATAAATCCTTTTCAAGAAAATAGAAAACAAGTATTTTCTGTTTTAAGAACCAAACATGAGTAAATTTTTTATCCTGCCCAGTATTTAAAAAATATATATATAGTGAAGGTCTTTGTTATGTACCTTACTTAGGGCTGTTTGACTTTTTTTTTCTTGAGCTCAGAAGATAAATTGTTCCATTTACATACATAACTTACTCTTTATTAGTTTCATTATTTTAGGATGCTTAAGTAGGACCTTGGAATTCCAAAGCTGACTTCTAAACCACTACAAGGAACAAGAGGCCAAAACAGTGCACAAAGAACAACAAGAGACAGTGGTGATCTTTGTAGGAGAGTGCTTCAAGGCACAGAAGCCTGTTGGTACTTCCTTCAGGAGGAAGAAATATTTCTCTCTGAGACCTTTATCTGACAACGAGGCAGCACTAAGAAGCAAAAAAGAAAACTGGTCCTGCTCACATTGAGCTCTGGTAAAAAACTAATGCTGAACTTGTCTTCTGAGTCAGCTCACAACACAATGCTGCACACTGTTTGTTCAGCAACACCACAGGCTGATGCTGTCACCCAGGTTCCTCTGTCCTCAAACCTTGCCCTCAATAATCAGAAAGCCCCTACCCTGACAACAGATTCACCAGAAAACAAACAAACAAACAGCCTTAACTGCTCAATTATGCTGTATTATGCAGATGTCATTCACTAACCTTCCACAGACTCTATGGAGGTGGTATTATTCTGCCTAATCCTACTGATGTACATGAAATGCAGAGCATTAAAAACAAAACCACAACCTGGCTAACTCGTCACACATTTACTATTCAATCTTCAGTGACTTCATGACAGAAAAGCCTGATCATTCTCTTTCTAGACTTGATGGGACAAAGGCAATGTTTCTTTGTAGTTACACAGTCTGCAAAGTTATTTGGATTTTGTCAGATTTTTGAAGGAACATAAAAAAGTTACTCCCAGTTTAGCGCACTGAAAAAAACCTGGTTTAGCCCACCCAAGGTAATGTCTGGAAAGTTGTTATCTAGAAAGCATATAAAAATAAACTTGCCTTCCATAAAGATCCTGTTCCAGTAGATTTTTCCAACGTGATTTCCTCCCAGAAATATTAGATTTGATAAAATCAGCATTGAAGTGCTAACAGATGCTAGGACTGCATGAAGTCGACGACGAATTCTTGGCGAGAACAAACGTTCCTGAGGGGCAAAACAAAAGGTGCAAATGAAGTTAACAACCCCCACAACTTTTCAAGCCATGTGGAAAAATACATTAGTTATAGTTAGACTAGTTGTAGCTAGACAACTCGTTGTAGTTGTAACAAGCAACTTCTATACAGAAATTCAAACACATATGGAACAGATCCCAAAGCGTTAAAATACTGAGCAGAACTCTCACCAATGTCAATTGAAGTTTCATTAAAACTTAAGTTTGGAAGGGACCTGTGGAGGTTGGATGAGAAAGCTCATCAAAGCAGTGAGCTAAAGCAGGCTGCTTAGGATGGCACCCAGTCAGCTTTTGAATATGTCCAATGTTTCTCTGCCTTCATAGTAAATAAGATTTTCTTATGTTTAAATGGAATTTCTTGTATTTCAGTTTGTGCCCTTTACTTTTTGTCCTGCCACTAAATACCACTGAGAAGGTCTGCCTTTGTCTTCTTCCCCCCTACAATTAGCTATTTATATATATATGTATTAAGATCCCCCTCTGAGATTTCTCTTTGGGCTGAACAATTCCAGCTCTCTCAGCTTCTTCTGTTAAGGCAGATGCTTTTTTTTTTCAGTGCAAGAATTACTGCTCATGCTCAAGAAGTGTAAATAGCTTTTGTAAAGTTTTTTATACTGTTGTTCCAATGATACAAATATTTATTTCTCCCCACTGCATACTACTTTACATTTTTTCTGAAATAATCTTTTTCATTATCACCTGAAATGGAAGCACAGCAAAGGACTGCAAGAAGATGGATCAAAGAAGTATGAGAAAGTTTTAGCTTCCTCCAATATTCAGTTGCTAGAGCAAATTTTTAAGAGCATTATATCCCACCACAAGGAAATATTGTCTCATTACTGACTAAGGAAAAAAAATATATTGTGCATCTCAACCTCTGGTTGAAAGCTTCTTTACATAGTGCTTGAATCTGCAAAAATCTGAATGCTTCTTGTGAAGTGGTGAGTATTTGCCAGGGCATGGGAACTAAAGAAAATATTGGGAGCTGTTCAGCCTTCACTTCATTAACAGTGATGTTGCAGAAAACAAAGTCTTGTGACTGCAGCATCAAAAAAAAAAAAAAAAAGAAAAATCAGCAATTAATCTTTAATAGCTGCAGCCAGACCAGAATTAATGCTCAGGTACCTGAAACACAAACGTCCTTAAAACAGACCTAAAACTACATTCCTAGACTATGTGTCAGTTTTGTAAGTTCAAATATTTTAACTGCTAGACTAGAAAGTGACAAATCTTCAAATAAATGCCATCTACAAGCATAAAAATACAATTTTAACACATTACTGCAAAGTAGATCTCTGGCAAACTGAATGTTAACCCCAGTCAGAACTATATCTAGTGTATGAGTCAGTCTGAATCAGGATAAAAATGGGATAGATAGGCTTCTCTGTGTCAAGCAGTGTGCACAGTACAGCAACAGCTCATCTGCCATACAATGCTAAGAAAAAGATCCAGGTATGAAAACAGAAGCATGGATTTTTTCTCTGAAAATTCTATATGAAAACTAGGATATCATAGGAGAAGGGTAGAGAAAATGAGACAATTATATAAATATTCACAGAAACTCAGAGTGAAACAACTTTTTCCCTTTCCAAAAGTCCAAAGCTGCCCATGGACTTCCAAAACATTCTCCTTCAGTTCACAGAGATGCAGAGGATATTTTGGCTCCTCCTGAAAAGCACATTATGAATGTAATCTCATATATAAAACATTTATGCCTTTTCAGAATGTGTAAGTGTATGCACAAAGAAAACTGGTTCAACATCTTGCTCCTAAATCCTTGTTAACAACCAAGTTTAAATAAGGAGCAGTTATGATCATGCCAGCTTGAACTTGCCTGTTAGGAATCACCAAACCTGCCCTCTTCTTAACACTAATTAATTCTGAGCTGCAGCTCAAGAGTAGAGCTGCATTTTCCACCAGGACCCTGATTAGACTTGGTAAATTTTGAGGTCCACCTGTTTTACATCCCAAACTAGTACCAGTAAGACAAACAACAGGAATAGCTCAAAAAAAAATCTACTTTTTTAAACAATATAGTAACTAACAAAAAACCTGTCACATTTATCACCCTCTATGAAAGTGCTATATGTTAAACTGTTAATTGTAGAACAGGCTGTAAAAGCCTTTGGTCATTTACAAGGTTTTAAGGAGTAGTAGTTTAAGACAGAACCCATTTAGACAAACACTGAACCCTTTCTGGGTTTTGCTGTAACTAATTTCCATTAATTCCATCCAAAAAGCAGTAACATTTTCCTGCAAGTCTTTGATGTCAGTGCAGCTTTTACACAATTGCAGCAAAGGCAAAAAAACCACCCCATTTTTTAGACATCTCCTGTCACCTAGAAAAAACTTAACTATGAAAGCACCTGAGCAGCTATTGTGCTCAAATTAACACACTGGAAGCATTAATTTGCCTGTGAAAAAAAGAAATAAAGCTGGTCTAGATAACCCATAATAACATTTGTGATTTAAATGTCTACCTGTGTGTGGGTTTTTCTGGATATACAGAAAGTTCTCTTCATCAAAGCAGACTAAATTTAAAAAAAAAACCAAACCAACAAACCTCCACACCCACAACTCTTCATTGTGCTATTTAATGCTTTTAACAGTCTGTTCCATTCTAATAATACAAGCAGCTGCTATGGATTTGTGTTGTTCCTCTGATTTTGCTGCTGTCTCTTTCTCCTATTTTCCTGTTGGAAACAGGGCCAGAAGAGAGGGTGGCAAAAGAGCACCTTGTGTTAAAATGACAGTGAAACTGGGGCTGCCTGCCTGAAACCTTTTTGCATCCTTCCTCAATGCTCCATTTCACTTGTAATCTCTCATCACTACTTGATCATACTTTGCTTTCGATAATCACCACCACCCCCATCTCCCCACATACTGTGAAATAAATGGATTGGAGCATTTAAACTACATAAAAAAAAAAGAAAAAAAAAGGAAAAGAAAGTAGTATTGTCAAGATAGTCCAAAAGCATGCAGCATGACATAGGAGGTAACTTACAAAGGTTGGCTAAGGTCACCTTTCCTGGAACTGAATGGAGTTTGAGTTGTTATACCAATCCAGTTCCTGCTGTAAATGAAGATCAGCCTCAGTCATTCCCAGGTGTTGGGAAAAAACCTCTCTCTGCACATTGCTGGGTATAAAATAATTGGCTAACTTCATCTTTCAACTGGACCTTCTCAGTCATCTTACAAAAACAAATGATACTATTGTGCAGTGGGCTGCTTTGGAAAGTAAATCTGTGTATGTGTTTGAGACAGGTAGAAGAAGGCAGATGTGAAGAGGATTTGCACAGTCCAAACATTTCCCTTCCTAAATCCATTTCCAGTTACACATGGATGTTTCATTTAGCCTCTAAGTGAAAATGAAGCCAGAAATAGGAAGCTTGTGTAAGAGTTGTTTCTTGACAGCTTATGAAGGACAACACACACCAGAATAGATAGTTGAGGTTAGAATGAAGAGTGAAGTTAATTAACATGGTGGAATTTGAAGTCAGAGATTATGTGAGAGAAAACATTTCATTTGTTTTGCAGTGTAATTACACGACCATGAATGGGAACCAAACATGGCAGGAGAAGCAGCTTCAGACAGCAAAGCATTATGTGAAATAACTCTATTCATGGAGCTATAACTATCTTCATGGAGTAAAACAGAGATTCACAACATATATTCCCTTTTGAATGACCCTACCAGAGACTCAATAATCCATGTACTTGGCAAAATAAGAGCATATGGTAAAATTGGAGAAGCAGTTGAGTGTTTCTTAAGGGAACAATATGCACTGTGGAGTAAGACTGTCAGATGCTATGGCCAGAGTGACATGAAACATGTGCTTGAGTCTACAGATTGCAGCACTGCATTATTCTGTTCTCATATGCCTTTGTTTTTTAAAGGGTCAAAAGAATCTAGTATAATTTCTAGTTGTCTTTTTTTAAAACATTTAATTTTAATAATTTAATATTTAATTATTTATTTTTT
>JAOEGS010022622.1:20308-30323 GCA_025447755.1 Corythornis vintsioides | reverse complement strand
TGGGGAGGGGCGGGGTGCGGGGGCAGGGGGGCGGGGCGGGGGGGTAATTAGGGGGTTAAAGCAACACAAAACAGAAGAAGAAAACCCACACAAACATAACAACACAACCAACCTCTCTCTGGTTAGGTGTGTTGACTACTCCAGTAGTCTAGTAGCTTCACCAGAGAAAAGCCTAGAGCATTTGAGAAATGCTATTTGACTGAAGTGCAAACAAACCCATGAAATTAGCTGCTGGAGTTTAATCTCCCACTTCTAACCTT
This sequence comes from Corythornis vintsioides, assembly GCA_025447755.1. Taxonomy (NCBI): domain Eukaryota; kingdom Metazoa; phylum Chordata; class Aves; order Coraciiformes; family Alcedinidae; genus Corythornis; species Corythornis vintsioides. The sequence goes on along the minus strand of JAOEGS010022622.1, from coordinate 30,063 downwards.
CATGGGCAGAGACATAATGTATTCCTTTCAGATGATAGCCTGAGAGAGCTGTTACACTTTGCACCGTTAACATCTAAAGGCATCAAAGACACGTTAATACATTCTCACAACAGTCTGAGGAGGCAGGGACATCTCACCCATGACTCACAGAAGAGGAACTGAAACAAACATTACCCAGCTTATCCACCATCACTCCGGAGAATGGCAGCAGATCTATGTACGAAAACACACAGGCCAAGCTGCTGTTTAACCTCTAGTCAACTATCTGGCAATTACCTTCCTGACCAACCTATGGAAAACTACAGCATGAAGTTGAAAAGTGGGAAGAATGAAAGGAAATTACAGAGAAGGAAGGGTGTGGAGGACTACATCTTATCAAGAACAGCATTTTTGTTTGGACTCTGGCTTTCCAGATAGAAATTCTAAGTCAGACACAGAGCGAGCTTTAGCTAGACAATTCAAGTTTTTAAAAAAAAACAACCCACCACCTTATCTTTCATTAGTTAGTTGCACACATTTCCTTGCAGAACATGAGGCATGCTCTGCATAATAATTGTCTAGTTAGTAGCAGCCTAAAGATGAAATAAATGTCACTAAACAAAGTGATTGGCCTTGCTAACAAGGCATATTGAACACTACAGCTATTGTAGAATAAGACATCCCAGAAGATGTGGCGCAAACATGCTGTTCTGGAATAAACCCACCAATTCTTGTATAACAGAAATATTGACATGGATTGCAGATTAATTGCTCTAAGTTGTATCCCAAAAAGCAGGAAATCTAGTAAGAGTTAGGAAACCTGCATCTCTGGAGACACTTAAGACCCGCCTGGATCTGTTCCTGGGTGACTTGGTCTAGGTGATCCCGCTCAGGCAGGGGGGTTGGACTAGATGATGTACTAGGTCTCTTCTAAGCCATAACATTCTGTGATTCTGTATCATATGCTGAAGTTAAAAAGGCCAATATTTTCTTCATTTTTCAAAAAGCAGCAAAGTAACAACTAGTAAGTAATATAGTCCTGTAGGGGATGAGCAGAGCTGGGTCCTGCAAACAGGTCTATGAGAAGCCACAGGTCTGGACATAGGTCCAGAAACCACCCAGGGAGCCCTCAAAAGATGCTCCAGAAGGGGGGACTAGAGGCCACTAGACACAGCTCAGGCCAAGACTGACAGCCCCCAGCTGATCTGAAAGGGGGGTCCCATAGCTGTGGAGAGAGGGGTGGGCTGGAAACCCCAGGTGAGACTGGTAAGGGCTGGCTGATACAGCAGAACAAGTGCTCTCAGTGCCAGAAACACCAACACTATTTCCAGGTGAAGGACCAGGCCAACAGAGTACTCTGACTGCATTTTGAATCTTGAACTCCTTTCAGTGCACACTCATCTGGGATGTAAACTCCATACTTCAAAACATTTCTTCTGGAACAGTTTGATGACATCATGTACAAAATGTAAAATCAAAACAGCTTTTTGGAAAAGCATTTATCCTAAATGCAGTTTCATCAGTACAAAGATGGAGACCCTATCTTAGTGGATTCTTGGTAATGGTTAATATTCCCCTGTTTCTGCAGACCACGAAAAGAATGAAAAATGAGCCAGCCCCTTTACTATCTTAGACATTGGAATCCTACTTATGTTATTTACTTGAAAAAGCCATATGGATAAAGTCAATGGCTGTGGAATGGGGAAGACCAGCAGTGGCAAAAGACAATAATGAAAGCATATTTGACACAGAATAAAACTGAACCTTTAACCTACAATCTCATTCCAAGTATAACATAATTTCTCCTCACAGTTTTCACTAAAAAGCTGCTTAAAGACCAAGCCTGATAGAAACCTTCTACGTCTTGGCTCAAGACTACTAGTATACACACACACAAAAAAAGCAAATAAATGTGTATTTTATGCCTTTTCCAAACCTAAACCCAAAAGCCACCAGAAATACAGGATATTCTTCCTTTCCTCTCCTGAAGTCAGCTGAGGCTGGCCAGTTATTTTTCTTTAGTCAATAGTTTTAAAAGACAGACAGAAGGGAGCAAGGGAAGCCCCTTGGAGTTAATGAGGAGGAGCCCATAGGGCAGCAGCTTAGTGCTGTGAAATGTACTGCTCTGGTCACAGGCTATTCTCCTGCTTCCTTACATTTATTTAAAGGCCAGGAGGGAAGAAAGGCTTATAAATAATTACAGCCAAGATAACTCAGGATATTTCCAAGTATGTGACTCACAACTCTATTACAGACTTCATACATTTAGCTGTAGCACATTCAAAGGAGCATAACAAAAAAACAACCAAACAAATCAAAAAGCATATGATAAGAAATGCACTTAAAGCAGACTGCTCTCTCTCCCTTAATTTACTTTTTCCACGTAACTTCTGAAACTCCAGGAAGCAAGCAATTACTGTCCAACTGCAGGCTGCATTTACCAACAGCTCATGGCAGCCCTCCAGCATTCCAGGAGCAGCAGCACACCTCACACAACTATGTAACCCTGGGCTGGGCACCACACTGCAGCGTTTGATGGAAGCTGTGAGTGGTGAGCCAGCCTACAGTTTTGGGGAAGAATAAAAATAACAGTGTATGGGAGACTGGATGTCTGGTACAGTCCATCGCCCATCTAGCTGAGCTGTGGCCAGAGGAGGAAATATTTCTCCGTGTAAATATCTCACTCTCCCTTGATTGCTTTCATGGGAGAGTTTCAGACAGGTACTGCATGGCAAGGAGTATTCCTGTGCCTAACATGGTGTCTGGATCCCACCCAGTTATGGGTGGAACTCCCATGAAGCCTGATAAACTCTCAGGAGACAAATTCATCTCTGAACAGATTAAAAATGGGTTTTAACCCTTACATAACACAACACTTCTGCTGAAAAGCCACTGTTTTCAATTACGTGTTTAGAGTCCTGGCAAGATACGGACCTCATCCTCAGCCATTTAAATCTTCACAAATTCTTGGGGGGATTTAAAGTAGTACCCTAACCCAAACAGTAGGAAACACAATAACATGCTCATTCTACATTCTTGAAAAAAAGTCAAATTATACTTCATTTTTATAACTATTACAATATCCTATGCAGAACTTTTCAAGTCTCTGAGGATCCAGAGGTCCTATACCTGTGTGCGTGAACAGATGCCATACTCTCTCTAGGACATCAAAGCAGAAGCCATCTGTGACTGTTACTAGTACTGTGCTTCAGACTTTAATACACAGTGGTCAAAGATAAAAAATCATCTCTGTTAGCATTTCTACTTTCTCACTTCTATCACAATTTTCCCTTCCCAGGAAAATTTTCATTTTCCATCAGACTCATCTTTGCCTTGGCAGTTTGTTGTTTTGGTTCTTTTGTTGTTTTTAAGCTAAGTTATCATGTGTTTTCACTATATTCCACTTGGGACAGATTCTGCTTTCAGAATAAAATACTTCTAGAGTGGTTTAAGTCAAAAGAATCACTCTAATTCAGTCCAGTTAAAATTCTACTGTCTCTTCTTTTTTACTGCTATAGCTGTGAGTGTGCACTCATTGGCTCTGAAGTCCACAAATGTTAGTAAATGCACCCTTCATTATTCCCTCCTCCCCTGCTAAAGTATAACTATTTTTGTGTAAAAACACCTTTTTGTTTATGCATGCACAGAACTACGGAGTTCTGTGAACACAAATAAATCAAGAAAACATCAAATTTCTGCATCAAGGTAAGTACCAAGTATTTTTTGGATCACACTAAGTAGGTGCCCAAGAGATTCTATCTCAGAAGAGATGTGAACTTCCCAAACTGCAAACTGAGCCTTATCCATTGCTCCAGAGTACCCACTACAATCCAGCAGGTCTCTCTAATGCAACTACTGATGAAGGATACTTTTTGTGTTAGTGTTAAGCATTCAAGTTAGGAGTACATCTGCAAAAACTAACATATTTGCTGACACCTTGGTTGACACTGTGATGTTTTAATCCATGAGAATATCAATTATGAAGCTGGAGTTCTTACCACCTTGTAGAGCTTTGTTCTAAAGTTGCTAAAAAAACCAAAAAACAACAACAATAAAACAACAACAAAAAATAAACCCATAAAACATGTTTTAAAACATACCAAAGCAAGCAAACAAACAAACATAAAAACACAAAAAAACCCAAGCAAACACAACTTCCCTGCTCCCCCAAAAAACCAACAACAACAAAAAAACATCACAGCAAGAGTAGAGTAGATTTAGACTGGATATCAGGAAGAAGTTCTTGACCTTGAGGGTGGTGGATCAGTGGAACAGGCTCCCCAGGGAGGTGGTTGGGGCCTCATCCCTGGAGATATTCCAGGTGAGGTTGGCCAAGGCTCTGAGCAGCCTGCTCTAGTTGAGGGTGTCCCTGCTCACTGCAGGGGGGCTGCACTAGATGGCCTTTGGAGGTCCCTTCCAGCCCTAAACATTCTATGATTCTATGAACACACCAAAAAACCCCACAAAACAACCCCACAAAACTGAGCAATCACCAAATCCCAGTAGTTTCCCTCCCAAGTGGGAAATGTTGAATGGTGCTTGTTGGTCCATTCCAGGTGTCTGCAGCAGCTCCACTTCTCTGCCAGAGCAGGGTTTCAATCTTCAGGGTACAGCAGTTAACCATTTACAACCTTCTCACACCTTTGCTATGTTCTTGCAAGACCTCAAATTAGACCCAGCCAAGAGTGAACGGTGCCTGCATGGCAGCTATCCAAGGATGGAGGTTTTTTACCTCAGGCAGTCTCATCTAAGAGCTCAACACTGCCAGGAATGAGAGGGAGGTCCTGCTCTTTCCCTGCCTCCTCCTCCTCAGTTCCAGAGCACATCTCAACAGCTTGTCTTCTGCCAGCTCTGCAAATCTGCTGGGACCTCTTCACAGTTGAGCCACTCACCTCCCTAACTTAGGAAAAGAAGAGTATCCTTTAAAAGCTGGTTATTGAGTTAAAACAGATCCCAGTGGAGCCCAGCATGAGTAGCTCACCTGGTGCAAGTAAGAGAGCAGAAGCACACAGCTCAGGGGGTTGTGGAGTCTCCTTCTCTGGAGACATTCCAGACCCACCTGGATGTGTTCCTGGGTGACTTGGTCTAGGTGACCCTGCTCTGGCAGGGGAGTTGGACTAGATGATCTTCTAGGTCCTTTCCAATCCCTAACATTCTGTGATTCTGTGATGAAAAATAAGAGCCATTATTCTGCCTTAGCTGACAGCAGTCAGCCAGGTCAGCTGAGCAGCTTGTGAAACTGCAGGTCAAGGAAGGCTCCTGGTCTCAGCAGCCAAGGGAACTCCAGAAACACATTCCCATTCTTCCTCTATGGCAAGGCTAAATTAGGGTAAGTTACTTTCTCTGAAATAGCCAGTTGATTCAAATTGCACTAATTATGTGGGGCTTTTGTTTGTTTGTTCATAAGATAAAGCATTTTATTCTGTAACTGACTGTCCATAAGAGGAGTTAGTACTGCAGATTCTAGGTGCCTTGTTTCCTATGTGAACAAGCCATTCAGCAGAAGAGAAGCAAGACCAGTGCTTTGGTATTTTGGTGCATCTTTCTTTCAGGCCTGGTACCACACCTATGCTCAAAGGTCCACCCTTCAAAAAAGGCATCAAAGGCACAGAGTCCTACATCCTAAATGTTCATGAAACACTTAATAGCAATCAAAGATCAAAAAAAACCCAAACCCTATTTCATGTCAATTATATTCAAGTTACTTAACTTCCTCAGAAGATTTGACAGGATTCTTCACTTTTTGTCCCTACTTTACCTCACTGGTCACTACCAGTAGCAGTATTGTGTTGCTGTCATTTACTTTTCCCTTCAGTTAGTCACCTTTGTGAACTACTTGGGGCTATAGCAATTTTAAGAGATCACATTTCCTGCTGAATGTGATTGACAAGCATGCAAAACCATTATAGAAACAGCAAAGGATATGCTTAGTAAAAACCACAGTGTGTTCTCATTATTCTCTCATGTTACAGAGATATGAGTAAAACTAAAATAGAAGTTCTAAGCACAGGATAACATGAAGAGCAGAAGAAATAGGTCCAACAGAAGCACATATCAGACACAGAGTAAAATTATACAGCCCAGTATATTAACACTAGATAAACATCCACTAGCACTAACTGGTGCCAGTTGTTCCATAATTTCAAATGATGCAATAAAAAGTTTATTCCAAAGAAAGACAATTAAGTTCAAACATCACCTATCCTGCTTAATGAAAACACACCTATTCTCAAGATCTGACTACAGGTTCACTTCTGTACAGGGATTTTGCAATAGGATGGTGACAAGAGAGCACTGGGAGATTAAGAAGCAAACAGCCAATGCTAGTTGCTTGTAAGACTGCAAGATCTGCCTACAGCTTATTACATGGGTACTGCTGCTCCAGTGTCATATGAAGACTGGAAGCTGCCTATCTGCATTCAGGCAATGCAACTCTCAGCTGAGACCCTGGCAGGAGGGTGAACTACCCTGGCAAAATATGGTCCTATGTGCTCAGTAAAGGTGAGATAGTTCTCAGAAGCTGGGAAAACCTGGGTTGCAACTACAGATTTCCAAAAGTGCACCACACTACCTGTAACTCCCAAAGACTGAAAAAATCAAAATGGTACCTATTCGATATAAGGAGGTTCCAACATATTGGAATCCCTTGAGCCTATCAGGAAAGAAAATGTTTTCTTAAAAAAAATATAATTGTTTTTTGTCATGTAAAACCCTAAGAATCACATGTATCATTTTGGAAGCGGGTAAAGATCAGCAAGAAGAACTCAAATTGCATCAAATCAAATGTATACAGTGTAGTGGCCCCTCCAAAGTGCAAACACACCCTTTTCCTCACAGGAATGAGATCCAGTGCTGCCCGCAATGATGTCACTAACCACACTGGCACCAAGTGAAGCAAGACTCATCCCTGCAGGCTTACAGTAAGACTAAAACTTTGCCCAGTTTCTTAAAGTTCTGAGCAGTGCTCTACTTCCCAAGAGAGGCTCAATCCTCTTCATGTATTAGATAATGAACTGGAATGATAGAATGGAGGAAGTGTGGCTGCAGAGAAGCCAGGACAGCCAAGTGTGACGGGGTGGGTGAGAAAGGGAGGCAAGGAGGAGAGCAAGAGATGAAAAATAAAATTAAAAAAGTATGCACACTGTACATCCTAAGCCACAACAGAGCACGTTTAGTTACATAAGTAGATATTTCAGACCAGATCATAACAAGAACTTTTGAACTTGCATGGAAAAAAGCCTCTCTGCTACTCAATGCATAAAAACATTGATGCTATAAAATGCTGAAAAATGCTCCTTCAAGTTCTATCAAAGGAGGATTATATTGTGGGCACATGCATGAAGAAAGTAAATCTGTTATCTTTACTGAATATAGGCCTTGATGTAAATCACACAGCCACAGCCTATGAATAACTCCATTTGTTTCAGCAGCAAAACACCTCATCTGAAATACAGAACAGCTGCCAGAAATGAGCTAATGGCACTTTTCTTTCTGTATTAAAGGATTATTTTCTAGTGCCCTCTGTGTGGGCTTAAACACTAGCCTGAAACAGTCAAAATACTTAGAAGTAAGATTTATGGGTAAAGGGGGGGGTAGGGGGGAGACTTCTTTGAAGTGACTGACTTCTTTGACCTCTGCCTCAGAATTACAAGGCTACAAAAGGACCCCTCTCTGTGAGCTGCCCTCTGCCTTCTTCCTTCATCTCTGTTGCAGATTGTATTGATACACAAGATATGAAAACAACTACCTGGCTATCATAGAGTTGGAGAGCACATAGGAACTCATATATGATTAACAACAGATGTCATGGATTTTTTTTTTCCTATTATTTTTTATCAGGGAAACTCTTCAGCCTCAAATACCACTCTAGCCATCAATACAATTCCTTCAGCACTAGCATGCTTTTCAAAAGTTCTCAAAGAACATTGGGAGAAAAATTATTAATTTGCTTCCACAGCATTTCAGTAAGTGCTGATAATTGCATTGACAGAGGGAGGATTGTACAAACTGTAATGCCATGGTGTTTCATTTTGAAAAAGTGTGATTACTCTTTTCTAGTTATAACAGTACTATAATAAGTTTAGATTGGCTGCTTGTTTCATCTAACACATAATTTGTCATTAATTCTCCTCAAGAGAATAGCTTTGCACTTAAGGCTAGTAAAACCGTATTAGTTTTGGAGTATAAAACACAAATTGCAGCTTTATACACAAAACCACTAAAATAAATCCTAAACACTCTAGCAATTCTTTGCTCAGCTTTCATAACAGTGCTGCAATAAATGCTTTACTACCTTTCCCCATACGTCTTGACAAAATACTCACCCTTTACATACGAAGATAGCTTTATTTGGAAGCATACTTGAGGTTATCAGCTTTTAATAAGATTACAGACTAATTCTTGTTAGACTGACCCTATTAGGGAAGGTAGTTCTTTTTAACAATTCAGAGGGAAAAGTGCTTTGAAGAAAAATTTTACTTGGTCATGAGCTGAAAACAAATTCTTCTTTAAAATAAAACAGCTTTATTCCTTGCTCAGATTAATCCATTTGTATGTTAATGTTCTAGCATGTAACTACAGCAGCAAAGGCCAAAACTGACTTGTAAACTTGTCACCCTTCCTAGCTCACACAAAAGACTTTGTGTATTAAACTGGAGAGAGACAAACATTAACAGTGAACATTAACATTCTCTTGTTTTGCTGCTCTTTATGAGCATTTGAATTTTTAAAACAAATCAGTATTTCAGTTCTCATATGAAAAAAAAAAAGATAAAGACAGTCCAAATTTAAACTGCACAATTTATTAAAGAAACCTAGATCTTAACACAACTTGCACCAAATTAAGACACCTTCTGTGTGACCACAGGTAGGTGTTTGTTGTATGTGCATATCAAAGTGGCACAAATGGGCCTTTGATCCACTCTAGTGGCCACTGAAGTGTTACTGAATGCAGGCAAAGAAAAAGATCAGAAAATACACTTAAATAATCTGTATATAAGCACATACAAAACCTAAATACAAGAAGAAAGCAGGATGAAATAAAAAACCAGTCAAACAGCATCACTAAACATGGTCTCTTGTTTCATATCACATAATTGGATTTGCAGCAGTCGAAGGAGACGAGGTGTCCCTGCCATTTACACTCAGCAATAACTTCAGTGCAGGGAGAAGCAAGAGAAGAAACAAGGAACAAAATTATGAAGAGTGGAAAAAGCCCCTGTGGTAGTGCTCTCCCTGTAGCTCTGTCTCTGGTTAGCAAGTTGGAAGCATTTCATTTCTTTAACTTGAAGCTTGATACTCACATTCCTCTGAAGCTTGATGTGGACAGGGACAACAGACCACATGTCTTAAATAAACTAAACAATTCAGCACAACAAACCCACAAGCTATGAGATGGATAGCAAGAAACCTTATGTTTATGTTCACTTGGAAGAAAAAGGAAACTAAATTTCATAAACCCCATTTCTTCTGCAGAAGCAGGCAACACCATATGGATGTACTGACTGCATTAAACAACAGAAATTAAAATCTGTCCTTGACACTTATGAAGACACTTGTGCCTATTGAAGTGCTTTGAAGTATGGCCAGCACTCCTGTGAAATGGATGAACCTGTACCTACACACTGTGGCAGCAACACATGGCTCCAACTACAGCCTCTCTAGAACCAGTGCACAAAGGCTAGAGAGGTGGGCCCAGGAGAACCTCATGAGGTTCAACAAGACTAAATGCAGAGTCCTGCACCTGGGTCAGAACAACCCTCACTATCAATCCAGGC
>JAOEGS010022622.1:3759-14669 GCA_025447755.1 Corythornis vintsioides | reverse complement strand
GGCTGCCCAGGGAGGTTGTGGAGTCTCCTTCTCTGGAGACATTCCAGACCCACCTGGATGTGTTCCTGGGTGACTTGCTCTAGGTGACCCTGCTCTGGCAGGGGGGTTGGACTAGATGATCTTCTAGGTCCTTTCCAATCCCTAACATTCTGTGATTCTGCAGCCATTTTCAAGCCCTGCAGCACTGCAGCATGCTTGGTTAGTAAGCACTGAGATTGGCATTACTAAATCTCCATGAAAGGAACTCTAAGGTCTGCATGTCATTTATACACTTCCCCTCGCTTAAAGCCATTGTGGTTTTGGCTTACAGAATTTGTCTAGAAGTGTTCAGAAACTGAGATTTTCACATCTAGAACCTGAAGCACAGAGCTAGACAGCAGTATTGTATGCAATCACACTTTCATCAAATATTATAGTTCTTGCAAGCAAATATTAAAATCCAGCATGTGAAATGTACTATGAACATCTGGAAGGGACTGTAGACTGGGAAACAAAACAAGAAAAAAATAAGCAAGAGACAGATGAAACTTGCTTTGTTTTGTTTTTCCCTAAGAGGAAAAGAAAGTCACAGTTCTCATAACAAATACCTGGATATAAATGAAGATGGTTTGGATCACTAACAAGCAGCCAACAGACCTGCCTGAGCAAGTGATCTAGCCAGGAAACACAGGACACTACTAGATAAAAGTTTTCTGAAATAAAGAAGTTTTGGGTTGTATTTTTTTTCTAAATAAGAAGAAGCAACAGAAAAAAAAATAATCTGTGGAGAATGCATTTTCTGTTGACAGAAAACTACAGAAAAGCTTTGGAGATGCACCATCTTAAAATATTGTGGGTGCTATGTATAAATTCCTTCCTATTCTAATTGTAAAAACACATTACGCATGCTTGAATTTTGAAGTTTATTTTCTACTTCAGTTTCAGGCAACATCATAATCATACTGAAAAACTTTAAAAGAAAATATTTATGTTCACTCGAGTACACATTGCTTCTGTACAAAGAGGTCCCAGTAAACAACAAAGGCAAACATCTAAACCAAGAAAATGGATAAAACTCCATGTGTCAAGTTCTGGAAGAAGAGGTCAGACACTCCTTACAAATGGAGTAACAGTGCTGAAAAACTGATGCCAAAACCAAGACATGAAAAGGTTCTTGGATTTACCTTAAGTAGCTGTTAAAGGTACCAGCGCCCTCCTTGGTAAAAGCCACTTAGCTGCCACTACCAGCAAAATTTATTCCTCTCCACAGAAAACAGTTCCTCAGAATTACAGACTAATTAGCAGCTGAGTTAGCTAGTTTCAGTTATGAACAAGCTTTAGAATGCAGATACACCTTCAGGTTGTATTATGCAATTTATAAAACACTTTCATTCTTAAATGTACTATTAACTAGAGCCATGAAAGCAAGAACTGCTATCTTACCTTCAGAACTGAAACCTTCCAACCCCTAATATCTGTGAATCTTCCCTGCACTTCAGATCTCTTGTCCAGAACTGGCAAGTTTAGCAGTCCTCAAGGCATGCTGAATCCTATTTAAACTTCCTAGGTCATCTAGACTTGAAAACTGTATTTATTTTACTTCCTCAGCTCTTTCTCTGGTAATCTCCCCAGCAATATGTGATTGTACCAATCACAAATATCATAAGAAATCAATTTAGCAGAATGATCTTAAATGCTTGTTTGTATTTGTTGACAATATCATTAACAGAAGGCAAAATAATCTTCTCCAGAAGGACAAAGTAAAATTAATTGAATTACCTTGATGTCCCAAGTATGACAAGACTTGTGACTTCAAATGGATGTACACAAAAATATCACTGACCAAACCAAGAAGCTGATAATGATAAATCACAGAGTCCTAGAACAGTTTGGGTTGGAAGGCACCTTAAAGACCATCGAGTTCCAGCCTCCCTGCCATAATCAGGGACACCTCCAACTAAACAAGGCTGTTCAAAGACCCATCCCACCTGCCTTTGAACACTCCCAGGGAGGGGGTATCCACAATTTTTTGGAGCAGCCTGTTCCAGTATCTCACCACCCTGTGAAAGTAAAATAATTTCTTCCTAGTATCTAATCCAAATAAACCCTCCTGCAGTTTGAAACCATTACCCCCTGTCCTATCACTACAATTCCTGATAAGAAGTCATTCCCCATGTTTCCTGTAGGCCTCTTTTAGGTACTGGAAGGCCACTATAAAGTCTCCCTGGAGCCTTCTCCAGGATGAACAACACCAACAGTCACGGTCTATCTTCATAGGAGAGGTGCTCCAGCTCCTTTATCATGTTAGTGACCCTCCCTTGGAGCTGCTTGAGTAGGTCCATGTCTTATACTAGGAACCCCAGAGCTGGACAGTACTCCAGGTGAGGTCTGTAAGAGTAAATGGTGAACATCACCTCCATTGACTTGCTGGTCAAGCTTCTTTTGATGCAGCCCAGGATGAGATTGGCTTTAGGAGAAGCAAGCAAGCACACATTGCCAGGTCACATTCAGTTTTTCATCCACCAATACCCACCAAGTCTCTCTCCACAGGACTGCTCTCAATCTGTTCATCACCCAGACTGTATTTGTGCTTGGATATATAAATTCCTGGCCTTACGTTTGATAAAATATTGGTCAGAAATGCACATCCTGTTCAATCTGCTTTGCAGTCTAATTATCTTGGTTAAACTAATTAGAGAATACAGGACTAAAATTAACTTCACTTCTCATTAATACTACTAAATTTAAATAGGCAGTCTGAGGGCAAAGTAACCACCCAATCCCAGAAAAAAAAAACAAACAAAAGAAGTCTGTAGAAAATCCAACTGAAAAACAAAATAACAAAGCATTTTATAGGGCAGTTTTGGAATTTACTATAGAGTCTAGAAATAGACTGAACAATTACAATTATTTGTTTGCTAAATTACAACTGCATTGTGTAATTTCAACAAGGTATTATGAATCCCATGCAGGGCACTAATGCTGCCATCTCAAAGTCCTACCAAGACCTTATGAACTGCAGCCCAGCTGATCTCCCTTCTCTAACTCTCTCTGAGGTTCTCTGTTAGTGCCTGGCTCAATTTTCTGTTTGCTTATTTTTACCACGCATGAGAACGAGGATATTTTGACTACTTAGGACATTCAACATATTTTCAAATTGAAATAGCCAAAGAATCTAAATAAAAGTAATCAAGGGAAAATAATACACTACACTCATTTCCCTCTGTTAAAATCTTGCCTTTTAACCTAAATTTTATCTGCTAGAAGTTTACCAGCCAGATTTCCTCCCTCTGCTCATTCCCTCATTTCTGACCCAGTGACTCAGGTTGGAGTTTTGGGCCAGGGGTGCCCTGACAATCAGGTAGCCCTTGTTTTCCACTGTCTGTGATGAGCAAACTCGGACGAAAATTCTTCTTTTCAAATAATAAAACTTTAAAACAAAATCAGCAAAGGGATCGGAAACATGCCTGTGAAAACACACACACCAAAAAAGATGTTAGATATAACATTGCTTAGGAAGCCTGAACCCCAGTTGTGTGTGTGTGCGTGTGTGTGTGTGTGTGTGTGTTCAAGACCCAACAGCCAAAGTGGTTTGAAATAGGATCCAGTCTCTTTGACACAGATCACCAGTTTGTATCCTATTAAAAATAACAGGAAATGGACCACAGCAATAAATCTCAAGCTTTGTCTGCTTCAGTTTCTTATCTTCCATGAGCAGTTGTTGGTTTGCAAAAACCACGCAACTTTTTCTTAAAACAGAAACAAAAGAAATAAACAAAAATCACTTCAACACTGGGGATTCCACTTGGTAGTAGTTACAAACAGCCAGTTGTAGCCTTAGGAGACCTGAATCCCTGGTATCTTCTCCCCGTCATGCCAGGATATCCTGTTATATTTTGATGGTTTACTGCTGCCTCCAGGCAAAACCATGTCACTGAGAAAACTCAGTCAGTGCACTAAAACTGACAAGTCTCATGGAATCTCATCAGAGGCTTCAGCTCTTCTGACAGGACTTGTAGGACTCTTTTCATGTGATAGCTGCACCCAAGTGATCTCTCTATCTACTCTGATAGCATATTTCTTTTTTATCTACTGAAACAAATAAAGATACCAGATGATGGCAGCTTTCAACACTTGAAAGGTCTTCTACCAGCAGGGTTATCTCTAAGAATCCCACTAGTGCAGAGACAGTTTGTGTCGGGCTGGAGAAAAAGGGACAGAGGGCAGGGAAGGAGCAGCCATGCTCTTCCTTGAATGGAATGAAGCATATAAGCCAAAGAATTTGATTCAACTGGCAGAGACTACAGTGAGATTTTTGCCAGCATAACTGTGTCTGCTGTGGGTATTACTTGTTTTCCCACTCCTAAAAGGCAGAGTTTTGCCAACAAAACTTTAAAGACTAAGACCAGCAGTGTGGGTGTCAGGTTTGGTTTGTTTTCAGTACGCTTAAGAGAAGTTAACCATGGTCCAGTTTCCTGCCATCTAATACACAGATCATGTAACATTGGTATTTTCTTTGTTTCTTACTGTCTAGGTCCTTCAAACATTTCTGGAGCAGACATTTCAGGCAGACAATCTTTCTCTGAAGACATTTTATTAGATTTTTTTTTTTTTAATCCTAGTGTAAGATCCTCAAGGTTGGAAAAATACCAGGACAAGTGGTTCAGGGCAAATACCTACTTTAAGACCTAAAAGCACTTCTGCAACGTGTATTTTGTCCACATTTAGACAACCAGGACATGCTAGTTGTATGAGATATTTACAATGGAAAGATCAAACCACTAAAAAAACTCAACCAACAACAATAACAGCAGCTCTAGAGACTTAAACAGAAGCTGAATCTCCTTGCACTAGGACTAATTATAGCAGAGTAGTTACAACATGTTTGAAGATCACCTCACCTATGAGAATGTGCCAAGACTAGGGCTCAGTTCTCTCCTGATGCCCTGGAGGAAGGTGGGAGGGAAGTTAAGTTCCATTTTGGATTCTGCAAGACCCCATGAACTATCTCTCTTTGGAAATATATGTAGGAAACTCAAGTTGAAAGACCTTCCTTTGCATAGATTTTTTTTTTCAGCTGTAAAGCTGTTTCTTTGAATGTAACAGCTATGCTAGAGCTGGGACTGCTATATGCATCTTCTCATTTCAGTTGCCTGATTGGGAATCCCAACCAGATTCCACATGTTTTTCAGCAGATGTGTGCATAAACTTGTTAGCCAGAAAGTCCCATTTCTTGACATGACTTCTGGGTATTCTCTGTCATCGAATGGCCTCATACAGAAGTCCACTGAGTGCATGATGATCCCACTGTCAGGAAAGCTGTTTTACAACAGCAAAAGAATCATCATCAGGCCACCAAAATGACTTTCTACTAGCATATTAGAAGGCAGAGTTAGAGTTATGGAATTTCTTCATGCTCGAGGGCTCTTACCAACACTAACCCATCTGTCATACACTGTTTTATGTCTGCTTTGATTTCTTTTTACTGAAAAAAAAAAAAAAAAAAAGGGAATGCACATCAGAAATGTTACGGACCACCAGATTTGTTTCATATATTATCAAAGCTAAACATTCAAGCATTTTATGGAGATTAAGAGATTAGAGTCCGTGAGTTTTTATTCTTTGTGCAAGGCTCTCTTTTTCAATCAAATTAAAAAGTGGAGTTCAAGGTATGTCGTTAATTCCTGAGGGGAAATGATACATAACCCACAGGCACAAAGAAGTTGGCTTGCACGTGGTTGTTTTTACAGCACAGAATCTGTTTCAATCTATGTTTGTTTAACAAGATGTAAGTCTAACAATGGTAGTTTACTAAAAGCTTGTGCACTAAGTATGTACAATACCAGAAACAATGGTCATAACTGCTTCCAAAGATACAAAAGCATCTGCAGAACTACCAAAACATAAGCACTGCCATGGATTAGTTTCAAAATCCCACATTCCAAACAGCTTCATCATTTCAATAATCCATCTATCAACACTTTCATTTTGGACTACTGTTTCACATTCCAGCAATAAGATACCATTAGTGAATCCAGTATAAAATTTCACTATTTGTATTTTCATTTCTTTCTTCTTTTTTTTTTTTAATCCAAAGTATCATTACAGTTAGTCCAGATTTTTTTTTTCTGTAGTAAATCTTGGCTTAAGTATCCTACTAGAAACACCAATCGTTTAAATAGATATTTACTACTAAGCTCCTCAATCTCTATTTACACACTTGAATAACCAGCCACTTGTACAACTAATGGCCAGTGACCACACAGCTGCAGGAGGCAAAGTGGCATTTTGTCTCTCCAACAGGCCTTCTTGGCAATGCCAGCCCCAACCTGCATCCTGCAGGATGACAAACCTAACCACATTTTGAAAGGATTTATTACTTACAACAGTTGTTTGAGGCTTACTAGCTGACACTCATTTCTCTCTTAAAAGCTGATATAGCTAAATGAAACCTGGTGATTGAACAACCACCTCTCCTTTTAGCTATTGCATTAGATAGGTCAAAACCTCTCCAGTGCCTACCCTGCATGTTCCCAACCCACACACATTACAGAAGGCATCTCACTGTGATCTGTGCTACTGCCTTAGCCAGTTAGTGTGTGAGCGAGTGTTGAGTTAGTGTCTGCCTTGCTGAACATGTGGACTGTAAAAAAAATGTTGGTACAACATTTGCATTTTACTCATACAGTCAGAGCCCAGATAGCATGGAAACCTCTGAATTGCCAAGTCACTTCATTCAAAAGAAATCAACCAGAAAACAACCAAGTGTAGCAATCCTCATCGTCAGAAAACAATTAACAGCGTTTAAAAAAAGCATTAAAAACTTGGAAATACTTGCTTGGAAACAACAAACACTTACTTAATGCATAAACCTATTGCTGAGGACAAGCGTGGGAGGTTTTGCAGTTACATTGTAGTAAGGTCTGTAAACTATGGGCAGCACTTCTTACTGCCCTCAAAACTAAAGTTTCACATTTCAGATGCATTAATCAACTGCTGCAATCAGTTAACCATCATTCAATAATACATACTTAGAAGGTGATTCATCAGATGTTAGGTGTTTAAACTTCCATGTTCAAGTAACCATCCAGCTGCTGCTATTTTTTTGCTCTGTCTCCAAAGCACTGTGCACAAATGGTCAAAGTAGCAGAAAATTTGCAGCAGAGGATTAATATCATTAGTTATCATGGTTGGGATTAATATCATTAGGAGAGATCTGCAATGCCATAATCACACTGAATCTTGTAATAACCATTAGCTAAGCTGCAAGTTGACTCTTTAAAGAAAATAATTTAAGATAATGAAATTTCCAAGATTATTTAGAATTTTTTTTCTAGTAATGTTCTACTGTTCTATCCTGCAGCCACTACAATGCAGGCATCATCATTATTCTATAAAAAATATAAATTAAATTCAGTGGTGCTGCCTACTTGAAGTAGATCTGGCATTTTAATTTAACACAGTTCCAAAAAGTAGCAAGTCATACACCTCACTGTTTCCCCACTCCTGACAGGTGCCAGTGTATACAGCACTCACAGAGCATCTGGTTAGCAAAATGTGGCAGCCTTCAAGTTTTGGAATTCCTTTCATTGCTTCTCTAAAAGAGAATTGGTTTTGATTCCCCAAGTTGGTCCAGATGGTACCTCAGAGTTGTTTGACTCCTCCTTTCAAAACTGTAACAGAGGAGCAAGCAAACAGACTTTTCAAAGCAAACCATCACTACTGGAGATGATCTATCCAAGGAAATTTCTAATATCTAAATTCTCTAATAAGCACTGACAGGAGAGTTTTTCAAATAGAAAACTATTTCTCCAGTGTGTCAGGCTAGAGCTTTGAAGTCTCATCCAGCTGCTGGGCTGGTAGCACCAGGCAACAGATTTCCTCAGAACTCGGTGAGTGCTGCTCTTACCATGGCAACAAACAGCCTAGGTGCTTGGCTTGGGCTGAAGGGCCTGATCCCACAGCTGGCAGAATGGCACCAGCTTGCATGGAGAAATCAACAGACTGAAAACAGCAACACAAGGAGGAAGAAGAGAAACTGTCTAAAAGTAAATACTTTTATATTCTAGTCTTTAGTAAACACTAAAGACAAGAGGATTCCCATCACTTGCACATTCAATGTAAACTCAAGATAATAAGGAATGTCTATAATATGTTAAGGGTGAGTGTAGGGAGGATGGAGCCAGACTCTGCTCAGTGTCATCCAATGACAGGAAGAGAGGCAATGGGAGTCAGTTAGAGCACAAGAGTTTTAGGGGAAACACAAGGAAAAACTTTTTCCCAGTGAGGGTTCAGGGAGGTTGTGGAGTCTCCTCTGGAGACACTCAAGACCTGCCTGGATCTGTTCCTGGGTGATTTAGTCTAGGTGACCCTGCTCTGCTGGGGAGTTGGACTAGATGATCTTCTAGGTCCCTTCCAGCCCCTGACATTCTGTGATTCTATGATCACTAAAGCACCTTCTGCAATGCCTCACATGCTTGGATCCTCTTCCTGCATCACCTACTCAAGCCAACCTCAAAGCCACAACAACAACAAAACTCATCCCCAAAAAAACCCCAACCAAACAACAAAAAAAACTCCACCAATAAAACACCAACCCAAGAAAAAACCCACAGTATCTCTCTGCAGCAGCATCTAAATACAGAAGGTACAAAAACACTGACAATCAAGGTACAAATGAAAACAATGGGGGAAAGTCAAGTGAGTTTCTTCCATTTCAGTAGAACCTCTTGTCTCCAGAAAAACTGCCATTAAATACTGAGCAGTTCAAGCAAAGCCAAAGCTCTGATTACTTGGCCTAAGCAATAACTTAATGCAATTCATCACGTAACAAAATTAATAAAATGCCTTTTTTTATTGATACTTCAATAGGAAATACATGTACAACAGGAAAAACCTCATGAAGAGAGGTCCACTGATAACTGAAGGCTCTGTAAACTCCAGCCAGGCTTTATTAACCAAAAAAATTTACACCTGGATTTAGAAACATGTCTTCAACCTCTTGCAAAATAAGGACATTTTTTTTCTGAAAACTCTACAAAAATCACTGTATTTCTGCAAAACTCAGATAATTTAATATAAATATTCCCATCTTGCAAACAAGTGGATTTTTTAGAAGTTCAGTTTCAGTGAGAAAGCAAAAAAAACCAACACAACAACAAAAAACACCAATAAAATGAACTCATCTCAGTCTCTACAATTTGAACTCTTACTTGCACTAAATTTTCATCTAATCTGGACAAAAATCACATTCTGCAGCTACTAAACCAGCTTCTTCCAAATGAAACAGAAAATGTTGGTACCTTTTGAATACACGCACTTTAAGGAAAAGAGTTAATGGGTGTAATTGATTAATACTATAGCAATACTGAAATAAATCTTTATAGAAAAGGATAGTGGCAGTGTCTTTTCTACCATGGTGTTTTAGCACTTCAGGGTGGGGGCGTGGGGAACGACAAAAATCAGATTATATTGTCATCACCATCATCATTATTATTATTAACACTTTATTGCAGATGAAACAACTGAGATGTGTAAGAGGGGAAATGCAAATCACCCAGGTAAAGCAACACTCCTCAACACTGAGAACTCCATTGTCTAATCCAAACCTGAAGTGAAATTATCTTTCTGGAAGTAGAGGAAAGAAAAAAAAAAAAGCTGTGTAGAGAAAGTGATTGTACCAGTGTGATTACGGAAACCCTCTTCCTCCAGACTGGTTTCTCCACAACACTGAGAATCCAACAAACCACATATGGTTCAAGCATTTAACAGCTATATGCACTTTGGCAACTCCAAGTTAGCAAATATATTATTGCTCTTAAGCTTTCAAGGAAAATGTGTTATCATTCCAAGAAACACTTCAAAAGTAAATGCCAGAGAATGAAAAATCAGAAGTCAAACTTCAAAATTACAAAACCCAATTTGGAAAACACATCAAGTTCCTCAAGCAAAGAAAAAGATTTTAATGTAGAACTACCCAAACAGCTTAAGAGAAGTGAGGTCAACTTCTGCTACTAGTCAGCACAGTGCTACATATCCAAATATATAAATACAGTATTTCACTTGGATTTTTTTTTTTATATAAAAAGATGAACAAAGTGGGAAAAAACGTTCTCAGTTTTGTGAACACCAAATATTAACTCCATTAAAAGGGTATGAAAAACACACTCATGTGCAAGATGTTTTGGTTTTTTTTAATGGAGGTTTCACTTTGCCAGTAGCTTTTCATCTTCTTTGAAAGGAAAGAAATTTTCCATTCACCCAAACACTATCAATGTGGTTGCCAAGTATGGCTGATAAGGTCTATATTCCAAATATTGCACGTGCTTTTTTTGCTTGTGCTCTAAACAAATAGAATCTATTTCTTCTATGTAAACTATTAAGATTAAATATCACATCTAACAAATTAACTTCTCTGTGAATTACATCAATATCACTATATCACAAATCAGCATCAAAACATTTTGCAATTAACACTTTGCTGACCATAGAAAAAGTGAGTGTTTTAAAATATAATCCATCTAAACAAGCCGAAGATATGTAAAGTTTATGTAATTAGAACTTGCTACCTTTTCCATCAGCCTCAGCAATTTGGAGAAGGGCCCTAACTGTCCTTCAAGGCCCGAATCTAATTATCAGTCAACTTTCTGACACCCTCAACATGAGGATACAGGACAGTCGGAGGAAAACCATCTTTTCCACATACACTGACTTCCTCTCTGCCTTGCCACAAACTATGGGAACACTCGCTTGCTGTTTCCCTGTCCTACTACCTGGTGCTGTTTGATTGAGGCCAGCTCTCTACATCTACCAATAACTGTTCTGCTTCCTTATTACCACTGCAAAATCAGAGAAACAGAATGGTTAGGGCTGGAAGGGACCTCCAAAGGTCATCTAGTGCAGCCCCCCTGCAGTGAGCAGGGACACCCTCA
>JAOEGS010022621.1:7544-35072 GCA_025447755.1 Corythornis vintsioides | reverse complement strand
GATTCTATGGTCATTTTTAAAGCAACCAAAGTGAGATATGGTAGATTCCTGTAGCTAATAATGATTATCTGGTGGCATTGAGCTCTGAAGTTAATTAAGACCATTATAAAGAAAATTTTAGAAGTGTGCACCAGTTCAAGCAGTTAGTACTAAGTTTCCTTATAAAACACTAGCAACAGAGGTTATGTAATTCCTTTCAAATAGCCAGTTATCAAGTTAACCCAGTTTTCTTTGGTGAGACAAGGAAGGAAATGACTGTGGCTTCTGGTTTTGGACAAAGCTCTGCTGAACTAATCTCAAAATTCCCTTGGTACCAGTAGATTCCAGCATATTTTTTTACCTATTCAGCATGAGCCCTGTGCACAGCCATGTATTTATCTGTCTCTTACCCTTTCATGGAACTGGGACCAAGCAGTCCACAGACTGGAGTCTATTTCTGGCCAACTCAAGATACTTCAGATACTTAAGCATCCTCTTGAGGACATTTCTGTTTTCACACAGTTTTTCCATAGTTATATTTTCACTAAAGAAAGTAAACAGATGGCCTTTGCAAAAGCTTCATATGACACAGCTCCAATATTGAGGTTTTGTTTCACTTAATCAGAATCTAGACCAGCATGGCAGTGTTAGTAAGATGTCTCAACAGTCCATAGATCTCAGTAGTTAGCCTAAAGTAATGGGGCTTTACTCTTAGAGAGGATGCAAAGTACCCAGAATGGATCCAGAATCATACTCTCAGTCTTCTGTGCAATTACAAGTAACAGACTGTCAGCATTTACCTGATTTCAGGCTTGAAATAGTTTTAAAAAGTAAGTCTCGAGAGAACTAAGTCACAGTATTACTCATATTTATAAGTATGCTGCAAAGGAATTATCCAATTAATTTCCTGTGTGGCTGTTAGCTTGATTAATTGAAACTATTTATTGAAACCATGTTGCTGAGCCTACACTTGACTTTTTTTTTCTGCTGGAAAAGATAAAAGTCTTACAGCTGCTAATATAAATGCTGCAACAGAAACTTGCTTTTGAGTGTGTCAGCTGGCTTTCCAGAACAAATTCCAAATAGACAACACTTTCTCAAGAACCTTTTCTGTCAATAAAGCTATTTCCACAAAATTGGTTTAGTAAGTAAAAAAAAAACTGACAAACAAAATACTCTCTGAATTAGGCTGACCTAGTTTATACATTTTGAATGGTTTGGTCTTTACTCTGTGTAGCCAAAAACTATTTTTTCATTCAGGGTCAGCCCTGCATAGTTCAGCTAAGAAATTGCAACATCCCCATCCACAAATCATACAGTCTTTCTGGAAAGATAAGGATATTGAAACAAGCCTTTTCATAAACTTTTTTTGAGCTTATAAACTATTCTAAACTGCCAGAAAATGTTAGGTAGACATTAAGAGACAAATTAATATTTTTAAATGGCAGATTGAAGATGATAGTTACTGTGTGACACTGATGTGGGAGTGGGTGCTGTTATTTGGAAAGCCAGACTAAACATCATTCCCACAGTATTAAAAAATGTTATTTTTGATTTTCAGAACTCACCTTCTGCTTAGGCCTGAAGTTTAGGTTTGGCAACCTTGTGTCTTTGAACGAATAGGATTGCAGATCTAACAATACCTTTATGTATATGTATTTTATACATATAAAATGTATTAAAACCCACCTTCTAGCTATGGTGTTGTCTAGTTAGGCTTCATTCAACAAAATCAGGATCTGGATTTTTATCATTTGACTTTCTGAGAGCTTTAAATGAAGAATTAAGAAAGAAACAACATATTAGTAGTCTTATAGTGACAGTGCTAATGATAGGTTAACCTATATTAAAAAATTAACAATAACTAAAGCTCTCCTGTACATAGATTAATAATTGCTGATAGCAAAAATAGAATTTCATAGCCTTGCCCACAGTTGCAGATCCAAAAGTTATATATTTATGTTGTGTCCTTGTGCTTTTATATTTAGTCTTTACATTCCTGGATATCTATGTATTGTAATATTTAGTCTTTACATTCTGTAAATGGATATCCTGGATATCTATGTCAAAGAAGCAATCATATAAAATCTTAAAAAGATAAAAGAGATTTAAAGGAAAAATAGGTAGAGGATTTTACCTTACATCCAAGACTTTACCTCATGTACTCTCCCACAGAGAGAGTACACAAAGTAAACAGGTCATGAAATCAAAATAATTCATTATTATCCTTTGACAGTCCTACACAGTGCATCAAGAATAGGTTTTGTATTTTACCCTGTATTTCAAATATGCAGTTGGAAACTGCATGTACTGCAATTGAACATTAGCCTTGCATCAAAAACTGCTGGAAACTTCACCCACATCACAGACCCTGTGTTTGCTCTTAGCTGTTAATGTAAAATAAAATACATTCATTGAACTACTTGGAGTTTGAACATTATTTGAGGCAGTGCTAATCCTTCTACATCTCACAGATGTTGTGGACACATCTTTGTTGGCTGAGATGCAGTAAGAACTAAATAAGTCTCCAGCTTCTCATTATTAACTCCCACTCCATTTGACTATCCTCTCCAATCTGAAGGATGAATGGCTTGTCAGATGTCTCTCTAACTAATTATGGACAAATAAAACTCTTCAGCCAGTATAGAAGCAAATACAATCCATATATATGGATAACTGTCCACAGCCTAGAACTCCAAGCAGATTAACAGCAGCAGAAGAAAAGAAAATGTGTGAACTGCCTTTGCCCCTGGGCATTGTCTAATGGAGAGCCACAGATCTGCTGCTGAATTGCTGGTTTTCAACCTAACATGGGAAGATAAATTATTCACAACTGGCATTGATTGTTACAGCAGCTATTTCAGAGCCAGATGTCTTTTAGCTGTCTGATTTTAGCTCACTTCTGACAGTCTGTCAGATCCATAAACACAGAATGATGGTACTATCATCATATAAAATCAACCTTCTTAAATGTTACAGTTAAAACACAAGTGCTTACACTTGATGATATGTTTGTTATGGGCCAAAAAAAGCTTCACTGGCTTAAAAGATGGATTTAATGTTTCTAATTAAGATGTCTTTCTCAGACAGTGGGGAAAACAACACTGTGCTAAGGTAAATACTTCATCTTCCAAATGTACCATCATCATGTTGTCTTCCTTTGAAAAGGCTTTCTACCAGATCTGTGTGGATCATATGCCATCACCTTTCTGTGAACAACTTAGTGCAAATAAGCACAAAGTGAAGGTGGAAGGACAACAGAAGCACAGTAGACAAATTCTCAGTGGGTTCAATAAATCCTGCAGATGTTGGAATCTCCATTGCCTCTTCCAAAATCCTGCCAGCACTGCATTTGTTTGCTTGCTTTCCTTTTGTGCTTGCCACCGAGTACAAAAGTACAGCTGCTCAAAAAAGACAGGGCTTGCTTTTCTTTGTACCAGATGGGATGCTCATTTACTGACTTTGTCCAAAACAATACGATCAGTGCAAGACAGTTTTCCACATATGTACGTGGCCAAGTCTTCCTTCCTCTATTCTGTTGTAACTAAGTCAAATTGTACATAAAGTGTAGATTGTTAAACCATTTTGGAATAGATTTCCTAATAGTCAACTAATTGCAAGATCTAGTTTCTGTATAAACTAGTGAGGAGTCAATATGGAGAAATAGAGTTATTAAAATACATTTTTATTATCAACGAATGCTTAGCCATCATAGTTTTGCTAAACATTTATTTAAAGAGCACCTACTAGGGTCAGAAGATGCAAAAATATTGCTCAAAATGTGTCCCTTCAAGTATTTGAAACATCTTTAGCCTGTACATCCTCCAAGACCTCCAATTTATTAATTAAAAGGTTGAGTACAGGGAATTGGATTCATCTTCTCTGAATGATCTTTCCATAAACAAACATTAGGACTGTCAGATACATTTGACAGCTTGCTGTGGATATCAGAACTAAAAATACTTCTAAAAGCAGACTGAAAGTATTTATTACTTACCAGCCCTTGGATTTATAGCCTCCTATGGGAGAGATAACCTTAAAGGTGAGCAGTCTGGATTTAATTTATCTACTAGTTATTTATCATTCTTCTTTAATCAATGCCTACAATGGCACATTTCAATTATGGTGAATTAGACAGTTAAGCAGACCTTGTCTTGAACCAGTATTAATTCTGCATTTCTTTACTGGTTACCATTTACACAGACTAAAAAAATAACTTTCCCTAATTCCAAGCTGAGAGATCTATATTTGGAAAGTCACTCAGTTATAACTACGTTTTAAATAATAATAATTTTAATAACAATCTCAGATGCTGATGCTTTTAAATCCTGGAGCCAGCCCTGGAATTGACATCTGCAAAATGACATTTCTAAGCTTTTCACAGCACACTACTACTACCTGTCAGTCCACGACAAGACAGATAGGTAACTAGATGCCCACCAAAAGAGGTTGCCAAATTCCACTGTGAATCTATTGCATAGTACTGTTAATACCAAGGAAAGCTTGCTTGTACCTGAGCCAGAATGGGGAAGCAACCCAGTGCTTCACATACAGGCTGAGGCAAGCAGGAACAGAACATATCAAGATGGGATTTGTTCTGGAAGCATATGAGGCAAAAGTCAAAGGGATTCAAAAGCAGAGACATTCCCCCTCATAGATGGCTCAGCCTTGTAGATTTGATTTAGCTGCTCAGTAGTGCATCATTACCACTGTCACTAATTAGAATTTTGAAAGACATTATTTAGGTTGAAAGCATGATCAGTTTATTTACAGTTAGCATCTTCTCTGTATTTCTAACCACTGTAACAACTTAAATGTGCTTTAGCATACTGCCTTGGAATTTTACATGGTACACTCAGTCACTTAAAACTGAAAATTGGCTTTGCACATTGCATACTTCTGTTTTTGGAAAGCTCTTTCTCCTTATTCCCAAAAGGAGATAACTATTTTATAACACAACCCGTAGAGGAAATGCTATGAATTATTTTCTATTTTATTGTCTCAAACTACACACAGTGACTCTGTGGAAAAGCTATTTAAGAAAAAATTGTGCAGCAACTAAAATGTGAGAGAAACTTGTTGTGAGCTAATTTACACAGTATAACAATTCAAATCATATGTGTGTGTATGTGTAATAGGTTACTAACATTTTCTTAGGTTAGTTTGCATCTGACTGCAGTTTCAGTGTGGTTGTGATGCTTTATGTGCATATTTACATAGCTGCCAAAACTGGCCAAAGAAGCAAAACTTACCTCCAGGAATGATTTGAATTCAGTAATTCTGAACTGATTTAATATTAAGTAATTTGTCTACATTCTAAGCCACACAGTTAGACTAAACTGGTGCTAGAAATTGGTATTACCATGTTAGAGAATTAGTTAGGAAAATAAAAAGGAATTATAAAAATTCATGAAGTCTCGTTATAGGCAACAAATTAATGTCAAGAATAAGTACTGGTAAAGAAAATAATCCTTTCTTCCTCATTTTAGGAAAGGATACAGATCATAAAATAATGACAGAGATACTAAAAATGACCATCAGATAGAGTTGTTACACCAACCGTACACTTAATTAAAATGAATGAAAACCTGTTGTTCAACAAAACCTACCATAGAAGAAGTAGAAGGCACTTAATGAAATGAGTCTGGTGTAAGACAAGGGGTGAGGGAGAAAGAGTACTTTTTATAGAGCATAATTAGAGTACTTTTTATAGAGCATAAATTCCAGCTTCTGGAGTTTACTGCCACAGACAGCTGTAGACAGTCTCAAGAAATTCAAGAGTATATATGTTAATGGAAAACAGGTTAATATAGAGATACAAAAGGGATCAAGCAAGAAATTTATCTTCCAGCATTCCTAATACAATAGTTATCAATGCTGAGAGAGTAAAAAGGGAAAGACCTGCAAAAAAACAACCAGAACTGAACATAAATAAATAAAATATCTCTTTTTGCTGCTGTTGTTTTCAACCCTTACATTGGAAGCACTGCATCACTCCATTTATTATTTATATCCATGTTGTATTCTGCTTTATTACACTCATTCTAATTCTACTAACTTATTTTGAACCTACCTGCTATAGAAAAAAATACTTTAAACCCAGAATATAAACCTAAGTAAATATAAAAATCTGTTCTCTAGGGAGAACATCTGTGAAGTAATGCAGAAGTGGAACAGAGCTCTGTTGGATTTTGCCCAGCAGGAAAAAGCAATTGTTATGTAAAACAAAGCAACACTGATCAGACATATGACCACAGGGAAATGATAACTGCAAAATAAATGGTGGCCAAATATCTAAAAGCTTTGGATCTAAGTATTTTATAATTTTTAAATAAACTTACTAGCACATTGTAACTAAGTTTCCAAAGATTATGAACAATAACACATTTGTCTTTTTGTTTTTAAAGACAACTGTCTCAAATAATACTGAATAAGCTTGTGTATTCTATCATATTTGGACTGGGGTTTCAAGAATTCTCATTAATATAGCACAGGAATATATTGCTAAAATGTTTGAAACTGAACAAAATAACACTAATGTTTTTTCTTTAATATATTTACTGCGGGCTCCAAAGGCCAATATTACTCACTCAATAAAAAAAAAATGAACTTTTTGAACTTTTCTTCCCTTCTGTTCCTTTCTTATCTCATACCAATTGACTATATATTGTTACAAGACCTTATTCCTAAAGAACATGGAGTATTAATTCCCAATTTTTGCCTCTTATGGACTTCTGTGCAGCATTAAATGTGAGCACATATTTCAAGTATACCATCGTGTTAGTACATTGTGGGAAGAAGACAGAACATATACATTTTCAGATTTCTTTAGTTATACTTTCTATGTGTCCTGGTTTGGACAGTTAAAACTGTAAGCTGGTCGGAGAGTTCACATTAAGAAGAAAGACAAAACTCTTAAGGTTCTGGTCTTAAGTGTATTTAATTCACCATAAATCATCTGCACTTCACAAATTGGGATCTCACTCCCGCCAGTCTAAGTATTAATATATTGGAAATATGAGCAAGTTTTGAAGCCTACAATAAAACTTGTGGGGTTTTTGTTGTTGTTGTTGTGGTTTTGTTTTTGTTTTTTTAATATTAATACTAAACCTCATTTTAAAATTGCAGTGATAATATGGTATATTATATAATCACTTCTATAAAAATATAAGTGATCTACAGCTCAGGTGAGACAGTGATATTAAAAACCACAGCAGAAGAAGGGTTTCAATATTTAAAAGTGCAAATGTG
Organism: Corythornis vintsioides; assembly: GCA_025447755.1. Lineage (NCBI taxonomy): Eukaryota > Metazoa > Chordata > Aves > Coraciiformes > Alcedinidae > Corythornis > Corythornis vintsioides. The sequence continues at coordinate 27,842 of JAOEGS010022621.1, read as the reverse complement.
CTATTCAATTCTACTTTAACTTCTTGGAAAGTGTGTCTGGCTTTCAGGAATTCTGGCTGAACCTTTTCCTGACTGTAGTGCTAATCTCAGCATGGCAACTCTCATGAACATTCCTTTTTCGTGGGTCAGAAGGATCTTGTTACAATATAATAGGGTAGCAACATAAAGCCAGCAAATGTGATGCTGGGATGCATCTCAGCTGGTCTCATGGCCTTGTGTATTGTCAGGTTCCACAGGTGGTCACAAACCTGATCTTCATTTACAGTGGGAGGGACTTTATTCATTTGGTCTCCACCCTGGGGCTTTTAAGTTGAGAGGTGGGGGGATAGAGGTTGCAAGTGAAGACCAAGGGAAAAATGTCATTGAGAGCCTTATCCTGCTCCTCATCTGTTGTCACCAGCTTGCCATCCTTGCTCCACAGAAGGGGTATGTTTTCTTTAACCTTCCTTTTCTCATTAATGCACCTGTACCAGCCCTTCTTGTGCTTTACATCCCTTGCCAAGTTCAGCTCCAGCTGCACCTTGGCTTTCCTGACCCCATCCCTGCCCTATGGGGCACCATCTCTGTAGGCATTCCCAGGTCAGGCTTTAGGAGGCTCTGAGAACCCTGATCTAGTGAGGATGTCCCTTCTCTGTCAGGGGGGTTGGACTTGTTAATGTCCAGAGGTCCCTTCCAACCCCTACCATGCCATGATTCCATTATTCTTGTTTTAGGATATTATTTCAGTACAGAAGTTGTATTTAGTCTCAAGAAAGTGATTGTCTAGGAAAAACTGTAAATCAAATTGTGAATATAAAATTTGATCTTGCTATATTGTGAGGTTCCAAGACAGGTGTTTCCTGCAGTATGACATGAAAGCAATGTCATAGAAATGAAGAGTAAAAGTATAAAATTAATAAATGATAGCTTAAAACATTTCAAAAGCTTTTTCATAAATAGTGAGAGAGATTCTGGTTCTAAGTGTTTTTCCTATTCTGCATGGTGAAGGAAAAATAAGGCAAAATATACTGATTATTTGTGTTTGCATACAGGAAACTTAATAGAACTCTTGAGCTCAGTGGTGTGTGTTCTCTGTCTGGTAAAGTTCACCAGCAGTTTATTCAGATTATCTTGAGAATTGGTTGTCTGCAGTATGTAATATACCTAAACTTTTTATTTGTGTCTCCTCCTGTGGTGTATATTTGAGTTATGGTTTCCAAAGCTGAGTTGTGGTTTTTAGGGTTCTATTTAACTTTTCATTTACTCTTGCTATAAATACACCTCTCTGGTTTTCTCATGTTTATATGAGCTTTGGATTATATACCTAGGAACAGCATCTTGCTAATTAGTTGGCATTTTTTTTGTTGAATCATTGAATAGACAAGTGATGGAGGTTTATGTGTTTTGTTAGTTTCCCATGGTTTCTGTTCCACTGCAGCACTAACAGCTGAAGGGGTCACTGCCCTGCCCATTTTACTGGAAAATGCTCTTTATGTAGAAGTGATGACTAACCAGGGTAAGTTCCATGTCTGAACTGCTGCTATTTAGTGTTAGGTGTATGAAAGTTTTACTTTAAACAGCTGCTGTTTATTGGCTTAGGCATTGCAGTGTGTTCTGGTCATCTGTTCCTTCATTCATGGCTCTAGATTTGAGTAAAAATCCTCAGGGATGTTGGTTTTTACCAGTGTGCTGTTGACTCTAACAATAGTGCACTAAATGAACACGATTCACACTATTTTCACTTAAAATTATGTACTTATTTATAAAGCTGCACATAGCACTTTTGTTAATAAAAATGTTTTTGTTCTGTGTTTTCCCCCTAGGTTTCTGTTTATCTTTTTTGTGACATTCTTGGGAAGTTATTTTGTTAATGTGGAAAACATGGAGCTCTTGAGTCAGAGGCAAGCTGAGTGTTTAACAGCCCTGTGCACCTCCCAGAGTTGACAATTGTGATTAAAGTTGTGTAGAACACTGTAATTCTATAAGGAAACTCTTTAAATAAAATACTGAATCAGAAGTTAATCAATAAACAAATTTGGATCCATGTAAATAAATCTAGGTCACTCTTTACTTTTTCTATTGCTAGATATGTCTGTTTCTGGCCAATGTTAGTTGGCCAGAAATGCATGCAAAAAGTGAATAAAAAAAAAAAAGGCTTTTTTCTTTTTTTACTAAATTGCAAGTAAAAAAACAGACTTAGACTATCAAATATTGACAAAGTCATGCTGCATACAAATGTAAATTTTTTTATAGCTTTGTAATCTTTGTAAATAAACTAAAGGTACTACCTTAAATATTTCATAAGCATGTTTAAAGCAAACACCACAAATGTATTTTTCTTTACAAGTTTGGGCAGTTGAGCTGTTAAATACATTGATGAAACAGCTGGGTTTTAATAACTTGTAACTGATCAAAACTTTTAAGTATTATGCAGTCAATTCTGTCTTCTGTCTGCCATTTCCACATTGGACTGGTAGAAGTGTTGGGTCCAATGCTGTACACTGATTTAGCTTTGGGTCATAGAGATCAAATACTATTAGCATCACTAATTGTAAATAAAAATGTGATGGGCCACCAAACCATTTGATAAATTCCATTTAACTGCCAGTAAATAGTGATAAATTTCACTTTTGTTTTAAATTGCATTAGATCTGTTTATGAGGAAAAAAAAAAATAGTACAGATTATAAGATATATTAAGTGCACTTTCTTGTTCCATAAAGATGACAGGCCAACTACTTAATTATAGTTAACTATTGTGAAAATGGGCCAAAAAATAATGAATAAAATTCCAAAGATTTGTTTTCCTATTTATGATTATTATTTTTTTTATGATTTTTGATTCCCTCAAAGCACAGCTAACTTGGAAGTTATTTTGCTGGGGATCAGCTCTAGTGGCATGATGCTGGGGCAGTTAGGTAACATTTTAGGAGTCATGTATGTGGAGCAGAGCTTGTGTATGTATTTATCAATTGAAGACTGGGACAGTTGGTGAGGAATAAACCTGTAAGTAAACTGAGGCCATATATGCTGCTTAACATAGAGTTCCATTGGAACTGAAATGTACTTGGGAACAGTTATTATTTTTGCTTGCCACCTGAAAACTAAGTTTTCATATTAAGGATAGAATTACATGCTTGATATACACTTGATCTTAGTATACACAGTATACAGAGCACTATGTAGATACAGGATATTGCTTGATTTGATATTCTGGCAACATATTAATTATGTTAATCATTAATAATTTCAATAAAAAGCTATTTAAAACCTTTATTTTCTTCCTCTTGCTTTATTTCAGGCAACTGTCACATCATTACATGTGAATATCCATTTTTACATGAGCAATCTATTTCTTACCCAGCTTCACTAGAGAAAACCAAAAACAACAAAAAAAACCCATCGAAAACCCAACAACAAAAAAAAACCACAAAAAAAAACCCACAAAAAAAAAAGTAAGCTAGGAAAATCCTTACAGCATAGGTTATGGTACAAGAGGCTGAAATATGAAAACTAAAAATAGGAAATATAATTGGGATAATTGAATGTACATCCTAAATCATAAGAATGATCCTGCAAGAGGGAAAAGTTACTGAGTTTACATACAGTGTTTTGTTGTTTGTTTTTGTTTGGTTTTTTTTTTTTTACAGTGCTCTTTTTCTTGTTTTTGTTTTGTTTATTTTATTTTTCCCCTTCTGGCTTATACTTCAGCATAGTTATTTCTTGAAAAATCTCACAACTGTGTCTGGGCTATATAGATATTAAAAATTATAGTCAAAAATTTCAAAATCTCCCATACTGTACATTTTGGGAAACCTCAAAAAACTGCCCAAAATGTGCCCAAATTGAAGCTAGCAAAGTCTTCCTTTAGAGGCTTTTGGGGTTCTTTAAAAGAAATTGGAAGCTTTTTGCTCTTAACTGATGAAAAAATAAAATCACCATGCAATGTGACAGATTGCAGTACTTTATCCACAGCTTTCAGAATCTTATAACATCCTTTTGTCCTTGGCCTTTTGCAATGGGTATATATTTGTATATTTAGCCACTCTTATACCCATTCTTCTTTTTCTTCTTGGTAGTTTTTCTAGCTGCCCTGAACACCAAGAAAATAATTAAAAATGCTAGCAAGAAGCCAAGAGCAATAGCTCACCCTCTAGCCCATATATTCAGTTCCTGGTGTAGTCATTTTATTCAGTTATTCATCAGAAAGAAACTGGAGATTGTTAGATTTCTTTGCAGAGTACACTTAGTGAAAATGAATCAGTGATGTTTCAGGATGATTTCTGGTATGCTTTCTTGGATGCAATGTGAAATATGATCACTTCTGTTTATTAGCAGCAGCATGATAAGGTCAGTGAAGACAGTTACAAGGATGTAAAAAAGCCCACAGAGCTGCCAGAATTATTCCTTGAAGTAATACTCAAGACAACGTTATAATAGATTCATTTAAAGAGCTGAGGGTGGTTTATAATAGCTTTAAGATGGCTCTAAAATTACAGAATTTATCTAGTGTGGCTTGCAGGGAGGTTTTATAAGGGCAGCTTTACAATATTTTCAGTGCTGTCTGGGACACTTGGTACACTTGACACTAGGCTTTGAAGGAGACCCAAAAGCAGTGATTCAAGGGATGGAAATCTTTAAAAAGTTGATAATGGTTTTACTTTTGCAGTCATCTTGCTTCATTAACTGAAACAACACTGAAACAACTGCAAAAATGCAGCTGTTGCTACACCTAAGATGATAGAACATGCTGTCAAGAGTATGGCACAGTGGCATACCACAGCAAGATCCCTCTGACCACCTTGAGTAAATTTTTAATGCCTGCAGCATGCTTCCAGAATCTTTGAGTGCTAAGTAGGATGTGCAAGAAGAACTCCAACAGAGGTGCAACATGGTGGCATAGCTGTGACAGGATGAATTTTTAATCTGGAGGTAGGCACCCCTGGTGATGGGGGTATCAGTTTTTGTTGCCCTAGTGACTATTTAGAGTTTTGATTCACATTTTGCTTTGTAACCTCTGTGGAGGTGGCAAAACTACATTTGTGAGCTGTTTTGAAACAAATTCTGCATGGTTTAATTAGAGTTTGGTGATTTTTGTTTTTAATCTTTGTTTTTGTTATTTAATTAGGATTAATAACAAGAGAGGTGAGGAACATCTAAGGGCCCTGCTTGCTTATCTGCTGTTCTAACAACTCTTTCATCTGATCTGTTGACACGTAGTGTAGCTAATTCAGACAAGTAAGTTTGTGCCAAATACAGAGAACATCTGTTCTCTGGGTAGTCATTTTTGTACAAATATAGCACAGATGATTAATCTAATGTCTTTTGCATGTTCTGGTTGTTGATAGGAAAGATACTAAAAAAGCCAGGTCATCTTAAGATTCTTCTTAATGTTTTTGCTGAGGTCTTGCTTCTGAGAATATCCTGTACATTGGGTTTAGTACACTGAAGCTGTATTTTGCTGATTTTTTTAGCTGATGTCCCTTTAAAGAAAGCATTTGAACATCAAAAACTTAAACAGCACTGATACCTCTCACCTAAAGATAGTGTGTGATGTTTGGGACAAAATATAAACTACAGTTTTCTCTGCTCTTTGCTTATTTAATAATAATTAAATTTATTCCAAATTTTGATCTGCTGTTAACCAAACCAGACACTCTTTAAAGAAGTGTATTACTGTAATTTCAGCAAGATGCTAAGTTGCAAGTAGTGACTTGTAGCCATGAATTAGAAGTATAAAAAAGAATGAAGGAAAAAAAGATGGTAGAAGTAGAAATAGATTTTCCCTCTTTCTAACAATTGGTGCTTTTGGCTGGATTTAAATGGTAAAGCTGAACTTGGAGAAAAGTTTTTCCTTTATAGAGTCTGTGTGTTATTTTAGCTTGTGCTATTTTCTTTTTTTGTTTTTTGAAGATGAGTTTTGGAACATTTCACTCCATCTCAAGAAGCCCTAATCATTGAACCATGACTGTCCTGTAATATTTCTGGTTGTAATGTATGAATAGAAGTCATATATTATGGACTATACTGCAGCAAAGAAAATGATACATGTTGACACTGAAAAAACCCATATGGGAATGATAATATTTGCCATGCTTTGTAGATATGAGGTTTGAATGTGCTGCTCCAAATGGGGTAAGAGGAGGCATCTTTTTTCTATTTTCCAGCTTGTTTTCAAATAGCTTCAAATCCTTATGCTCAGTGTGTTAGGTAATAATTCATTGTTCACTGAAATTCTGGTATGTTTGTATACAGTGATTTGGAAATACTGTGCTGTTATGGGCAGGAGAGAGAACTGATGGCAGAGGGATTTATGTATGTAGGGTATCTTTTTCTATTTTTTGGACACTGTCCTTGTCATCATAGCTACTTCCTTTGAGAATTGTTTGAATTAATGAAGTTATTCCTTTTACGTTTGTTTTTGCTATCTTAATTTTAAGGCATGTGTTTGAGCTTTGTTTTATAGCTGCATAATCATTTGATTGTAAGAGCAATCCTAAAATAACATGGAGGTCTTGTTTCTTTTGGGAAGGACTTGAGGTTCCAAAGCTTGATGTCTGTTTCTTACTGCTCTAAACTTTTTTCTTTTGACATGCTGAACTGATAGAAAAAAAAAAAAAAAAGGAAAGAAAAAGTCCTGAAGGAATAAGTTGCAGCCTTAAGAAATAAGAGAGATCAGCCCAAAGTGAAATGTCTAAGTGCTGAGACTTGTTGGCTCACCACCTAATGGCAAGATTCCTTTCCTTCTGCTTCTCTCATGATTTGGTCCTTTCTGAACTGGCTTTGTAGTATTTAGTTTACTCCTCAGATAGAGCTATCCTGGTTAACTCCTCCCCTCTGATAGAGTGAAATATTGTGCCAGTAATGGTCAAAACTTTGTGAATCTTTAAGACCTCAATGACTTTAACCTTTGAGAGGACTACAGTCTGGACAGTAAGCTTTTTTCTTTTTTTTTTTTTCTTTTTTTTTTCTTCTCTTCTTTGGCATGTAAAAGTTGGATTATGTATTGTGTTTATGCTTGAGTTCTTGTGCACCATCTTTGAGATGTGTTAAAATCAATAATTCAGTTAATTACCTCTTTTAATGAGACTAAATAAGATGTGGCTGACAAATATGGGGAGTGCATTAATTGGAGAATACAGAAATGTGCATACAACTAAGGTCTGTAAATTAAATATTGGACTAATTAAATCTCCTCTACTGTTGGCTTATACCTGGTGAACTTCCATAAACTATTAAAGTTTGTTTTATTGCACCTTGGAGTCTTGAAATCTCCTTCAGCCTTGTAAAGACACACTTCACATATGAGTAAGCTCATGCAAATAATGATTTCTATCTAAACCTGCCTACTGGTGTTTGTTTTACGGTCTGCGTAACGTCTGCCTCCATCAGTTCCATTCATAGATTCATAGAATTCATTCCCAGCAGGCAGCTTTCCAGGCTGCACAAATAGCTCCTGCTAATGGTGCTGATATCTCTGTTGGCAGCTTTTGCAAAGTAATCAAGAGCTGAATTGTTTTGGGCATTCCATTTGGCTCAGCAGTACAACAGGTAGCACCGTGATGAGACGTTCTGGAAGAGCTTCTACTAACACTGTGCTTGTTCTTTCCATCTTCTCCCAAAGCTCATATTCAGCAAAACATATTACTGGAAAAAGAAGCTAATCTGTGTATTCTGACAGATTCCACCAGTAACCTGACAGTCCTGCACAATGACAATTCAGCAGCCCCTTGAAATGAAGCACGTGGCCAAGGGTTGAAGTGTGGTTGCACTTGATCTAGCTGTAGCTTAGCTCTTAAAGTATATTGTTTATTGGTTTATATCTGCCATCAAGTAAATATAACCTCACGTTTTCTGTACTCAGAATTATTTTAATCCTGAATTGCAACATACGTAGAAATTGTGAATCATTTTGCACCATTTCCAACAAAAAGAAGACTTTGGAAAGTCTAGAAGCAGTCTTTTGGGCCAGTGTGCTTATTGGTGTGGGGGTTTGTTGGTTTGGTTTGTTTACTTGTTTGATTTTGTTTTGATTTTTTCACTTTTTTTTTTTTTTTGTTTAGCTTTGTTTTGGTTTTGTTGGGTTTGTTGGTCTTTATATATGTGTGTGTGTTTTGGTGGGTTTTTTGTTGCTGTTGTTGTTTTTGGTTGGTTTGTTGTTTTGGTTTTGTTTTTAAGACTGAAGTCTGGACTTCAGTCCAAAAAAGAACATTTAAATGCTTTACTTCTGCTTATATTCCTGCAGGGTAATATGTGTCAAGAGACACATTTTACTTCTTCAGGTATTTTACATCTGTGGTTTGATGAAATCTTTAATGTGAAATTATAAAGTATATTGACTTTGTCTACAGACATAGGTAAATACATGTAGAAAAATTCTTTAGCTACTGTGTATGCTCCTCTGTAGGAAGGAAAATAATAATTTTGAATTTATTAAAAAGTTTAAATGTAGAAGTGACCTGAGCTATCAGTTTTGGCAGATTGTAATGACAAGTGTCAGGGACCATCTTTTTTCTCCTCTTTGGTAGTTACTTTATTTTCGTACTGCTCAGGATCTGTATAACTTATGGGGTTACAGTGCTGCTGAACAAATGACTCTCAGTCAAGACCTGATAAGATTATCTATTGTTCTCCCCCTTGTACTGCCTCAAATTTTGAGGAGGGTGCCAGCATTTTTATTTTTAGATTTAGAATCAAACAGTAAGTAATTTTGGTATATGTTTAGAATTCCCATTAATAAACATGGCCTATAAGGATGAAAATTTTATAAAATGTTCTGCAAAATGATATGATGTTATCTTAGTTTTTCATTGGCTGAAATCCCTCTTTAAAGAGCTATAGACTACATATATCAATCCAAACTTTTGAATTCCTAAAAGCATAAAACTAAACTGAAATGTGGTTTGTTTGTTTGTTTTTTTTAACTTCCAAGGGTTATCAAAAGGTGGAAAGGAATGTAGTCTATGTAAATTCTTACATCAATGAATTAAAGAATGTTTGGACCTTGAGAATTGAAAACCTTGTTCTTGTGAGTAAAGAGCTTTTCTGAGCAGCCTTATTCTTTCTTACAGATCATGCCATGTAAACTGCACATGATGAGAACATCAGTGATGAGAGCAACAATATTTTGTCATTCCAGATGAGGTTAAGCTGATTTTTGTTAATATCTAGTTTTACCAGTCTCAGTGAGTATTGATATGAGACATACTCTGTTGCTCATTTTTTCCCAGGGAGTTTCTGATTAATTGATTTGCTGTTTGACTATGTAAAGTTTTTAATCTTAATTTCAGAGACAAATGAATGGATATGTTCTCATTTGATGTAAAAAACAGATCATAATTATTTTGGTGTAATGTTGAATTTCACATCTGTTTTGTTTATCAGTCTGAAATATTTGTGATCTTCATTTTTAACAGATTCTGGTTTTGTTGAGATTAATCTTTTTTTATACTTAATTTTTCTGTGGGGCAAGTCTATTTTTTTCATTATATGTGTCAATTCTAATTTTTCCTTTTTGGGACAGTGTTGTCCTCTGTAGTAAGGCAATATGTTATGTTTATAAATATTATTTGTAAACAATACTTCTATCTGGGGGCTTAGTTGTTCTGAAATAAAACCTAGTGTTGATTCACCTGCTTAGATTGAATGCATATTAATGAGAAAAGAATTATTTGTAGCAGTAGCAGACATTCCTTGTAATGAGACAATGGGTTTTTTTATTTTGTTTTGTTTTCTTTTACTTTTTATGGGCTCCATTTTCAGTAATTCACTTCCTTTTAAACTGTGGATGTAAACCACAGCTTGTTTCACTCTCTCTGACATAGCTTACTCTATTTTACAACTTTGGCACCCTCTAAGCACTTCTCTTTTGGGTCTTTGCTCCTGGTGTCAGATTGAAAATGTCTCCAGACTCCTCAGTAATGGATGTTTTACTAAAATAGATATGTCTCATAGTATGAGAGCTTAGCATCTGTTTTCCAGATGCTAGGAAAGAATCAGGAGTTGCAGGTTACATTTTGTTGTGGGTGTCAACTATCTTTCACATTAGAAGCAATGTGGCCTTTATGTTATTGTGATTATTTACTTGGAAGTTTAAGTGTATAAAAATATCACTCAGGTACAAAATTTTCCCACAAAGTAATGTATTCAGTTAATCTCTGAGGATGTTTACAAGCATATATTATAAGAATTCTACCATACAACTTGACTTTTGTGTCTGAGGGCTTTGAACGTGCTGTAAAAATCCTATCCAAAAAATCCTAACTGCCATATGGCAGTTTTTTCCAGGTGCAAAAATTGGTTTAAAAATTGGTTCATAAAAATAGTTTTGACCACATTATTTTGCTGGATACTGCAGATGGGGAAGACTGAAATATGTTTCTTTATATTTTCTTTTCTTCCTTATTTTTTTAAAGATTCCTTTTTAAATAAAAGTGAGCAGAGATAATTTTCCACATGAAATCTGTTTACAATCATACACTGTTATAATTTCCAGTTTTCTCTACTTTGATTTGCTGGAAGTTCTACGTCCTGTCTAGTTTTTGAACAGCCCCACCTGGATCTGTTCCTGGGTGACTTGGTCTAGGTGCCCCTGCTCTGGCAGGGGGGTTGGACTAGATGATCTTCTAGGTCCCTTCCAACCCCTCACATTCTATGTTTCTGTAATAACTCTCTAGTGGTTGACTATATATAATCTCTAGAATCAAATTCCCTTTATTTTCTTAAAAGGATTTAAATGTAAAAGTTTAGACAGGATGTATTGTGCAATTTGGCATCTTCTGAGTTTTTATTCTACCCTTCAAATGCTAACTTCATGATTTGTGAATGAATTAAAATACAATTATAAAGTGAGATTTTTGATGAGCTGATGACAGTCTGATTCAAAATTACTTCCATTTGTGATCCACTTTTGGCAATTGCTCTTGCCTCAAGTGAATTTCCTATGCATGGAAATAAGAAATTGTCATGTCTCCTGAAAGTTCTCTGCCATTTATGACAAGCATATTGTATTCATAAGCAACATCTGTATATAACGTGCTCCTCTGATATTGGTACAAGTTGATATCCTGGTTATGTATTCCATTTTGGGATCAAAGAATTTTTGTTTTGCTTCTAACAGTAAGGTAACTGTAGGCTCTGAATTATATTTAACCTTCCATCGCTGCTTTTCTGTGAATGTCCCTTCTATTAAAGCTGCTTTCTATTATCCCTTCTTTGATATGTAATCCTCTAATCTTTTATCCTGACTTTCTCAGGAATATTTCAAGATTTTCATTTCTATTGAGAATGTGCATTTGTTAAAACTGAAATATATGGCTTTTAGAGAAGGATGGTATAGATGAATGTATTAACATTAAAAATAAAGTAAGGAATAATTAAAAATTATGCATGTGTATATTAGACTATTAATATTTAAAAGTTTTCTAATGAAGAGTATACCAAAATCAGCAGTGTTTATTGTTGCATGAAATGGTGACTTGTTTTCTAGTTTAGGTAAATTACATACTTTCAGACTTTCTTTGAATTAGATTCATTTCTTACATTCAAAAGACAAAAGTAAAAAACCACCTTGTATAGTTTTACAGGATATGAAAACAATTCCTCTCTTTTTGGTCATACCCCTAACTCACAGCTGTGTGTCTCACAAGCTTGTTTTCTTTCTATATGTTGGCTGTATTTTTTTTTCCCTTATTTTCTGCAAGCATTTCTTTTGGAGCCATCCAAAGTGTGAGCATAGAACAGCTATGTGGACAGATTTAATCCTATCTACTCATCTTCCTCTCCACCACGTTCTCCTTCCTCCTCTGAATTTTTGATTTTAACATATGAATATTTAACAATAATGTATTTAGTTCATTTAAGAACACTGTCCTCAGGACACGAATTCAAAACAGATGGAGCAACACTGGGGTCAGCAGGTAGAGGAAAACTGACTTCAAACACTCAAGATCCTGGAGCTGAGTCCCAATGTACCATTTTTGGCCTGATTTTGGTAAGGAAGTTAAGCTGCTATGAGCATATCATTTGCTAACATGTTGTTGTCCAACAAAACAAACAACAGAGGGAACCCCGAGGTCAGAGAGGAGGGGGAGACCTGACCTGTTGAGGAGGAGAGGAGATATTCCTTGTAGCCTATGGAGGGCTTGGGGCATGGGGTAGGGATCTGCAGAGTGCACTGTTGTCAGTTGTGCTCTGGCTTTGTACAGCAGCATGAGAATAGTCTTTTGTTGTTTTTGCTGTTTCTTTCCTAATGATTTAGACTCATTCAACTCTTTTTGGTGGATTTGTGTAACCAGCTCATCACCACACTTTGTTGCATTGTTGTTTAGTTCTTCTCTGAACTCATGTTTGTGTATTTTGAGCAGCACAAGATGAAGGACAAGCTCATGCATATACTACATTAATTACTTCCCTGTAAAAAAAACCTAGGAACCACACAACCCCACCCCACCCCTAAAACCAAACAGAAAAAAACCCTCAAACAAAAACCACCAAGCAACCTACATGATTGACAGGTTTTGCCTTTTTTTAGAAGAAAGGTGGTTCTAGTTTCCTTAGATTTCTCTGAAGGGACATGTATCTGGATGTTTTAATTTAGGAAAAGGATGGGCAGATTTGTACAGGTAACATTCTCTAAATAGGTGATAGCTGGTGTCAAGGTATTAAATATTTCCATTTGATATCATTAGTGTTCAATTTTACCTGATATATTTGAATTTGTAATCCATTCAGTGTCATTCCCAATTGTCACGCTTCTTGCATTCTGGTTTAATTCTTTTTTTCAGTCATTAGAAATAGGCAAAGCAAAACAACAACAACAAAAAAAAACCCTTAGTAATAAATGTGCTCTTTCTAAAAAGTTTAAAAGTTCAAGTGGGTGTTGTCTTTCTTTGGATGAGTACTGTGGTGTGGTCTGAGGGGAAATGGTTTTTGAGGAAGCTGTGAGGCTTTGAACGCAGTGTCCTGTGTCAGGGAGGGTGAGGTCTGGGAGGCACACTCTGCACGTGCCTCTGGGAATTGGGGAATTTTCCATTTGTTGTCATAGTTCTTAGTTAAATTGCACGTTGTGCTGGCTGTGAGTCAAGGTGGTGGCTGGAGAGGAATGACTGCGGAGTTACAGCAGGTCTTGGTCAGGGTAGTTGACTGGCATGTTGTTCTCAGCTGGGTTTGTGTGATCTGATTTAAGGAAAAGCCAGGAAGGACTCAAATTCATTTTATGAGGGCTGGTGCACTGTGCTGTGGTTTGGATATGGAACAAAGCATGAGAAGTTAGCAGCAAGTGTTTGATTATTGTGTGCTCAAACCAGTGATGTCTCGGGCAGATTTCACATATGCCATGCTTCTGACTTCTTTATGAAATAATATATTCAGTGCCTGTTTTCAGATTGCTCAAAACTGTGTTATTTCATGTAGTCAGGGGATGATAGAAAACTGTTATGGCTTGAATAAAGAAATTGTTTAGAATTTGTAGCTTCCCTTCACCACCCCTTTGTTTTTCACAACAGAAGGACCAGAAGAGCACTCTTGTTCAGGACAGAATGTAATTTATTTAAGAATGTAAGTTCTGCATTGTCATTAATAAAGCTTCTACTACACTTACAGTCACTAGTAATTTCTGCCACTGATTAGCTTAACACTTTGCCTGGTTTCGTAACTTTTAAGTGGTTCACCTCCAGACAGTTTCAGCTGCTTTGTGAACAGCAGAGCTTTTCATTCCTAAGCCTATTATGCTATTACCAGTAAATTGCATTACAATTTCAGTTTACTCCCCTAATTCCTAGAACTGTAGGTTGTTCTTGGAAGATCCTGCATGCACTAGATGCTGAAGTAGCCTATTTCATATTTGGCCTTTATACTCTTAGTATCCTAATAAATAGGTTAATTATTTGTCAACATTTAGCCCACGTGTGGGGCTAAACTGTATTGGGAAAAGGAGAGATGACCAGTGGGTTGAAATGCCAACAGTAAAATGAATACTAATGCAAGTATAAAGTAAACAGACTCAGCCCAGCAAAATATACAGTGGCCACAATAAACAGGCAGGGCAGATCACCCACCCCCATTGTCAGAAAACTTCCCCTTTATACTGATTTTAATATTTATGGTCTGGGCTACACTTATGAGCCAACTCAGGTCAGCTGCCCTGGCTGACTCCAGACTGCTAGTGGTGGGCTCCAGACTATGGCTGGCCTTGGGTTCTGTCCCAGCAAAACCAGGACGTCAGCTCATATGAATGTTCAGAATTAAGATGGAATAACGTTCATGATTTTTTGTTGTTGTTCTCTCGAGACTGTGCCAGTTCTACTTCACTGCTCTTTGGCTAGAAGATTTCACTCTAGTTGATAGAACAGTTAAAGGGGCTTTGACTGCCAAAAATTAACCACTTGCCCAGCTGTCAATTATTTGTCGTTGTAAACCACTTAAACATGTTAACTTATAAACAAAAGTGTATAAATGTACTGGATACTCAAAATTTCTAAGTGGAAAGCTCTACTGGCTTAGAGTCTCTACATAAGAGAGCAACAAAAGTGCCCTTCTCTCCAGAAAGAGATGCTCTTAATTGAAACTCCTTGTTTTTTGTTTGTTTTTTTCATTTGATATATCTGCCCAAGTTCTAGAGAGTACCAAGTTAGGCAAAAATGCAAACTTTTTATATGAATTCTGAATGTTTTCAGCACTTGCTACCATTTTACCTGAAGGCAAAATTCTAGCAACAACCTTGCACTTGTGTTTTTTCTTGGAGCAATCTAATGGGAGAATTTGAGGGGAACATCTTGTTTCTTTTGGGTTTTGGCAACACTCATCCACTTAAAATATTCATAAGGTAAATTAAAAGGTTTCAGAAGTGAAAAGTAAAATGTTTCTCATATGGAAATACTTTGACAGAAAACCTTTATTGTATAGCCACAAAAATAACACTAAGCTTGAAAACAGAAATTTATATATAGGTATATTGTGTTAAATAAGGACTTGCTCTGTCCTGCCATCTCTTTAAGGTGTTTTAAATACTACAGGTTTTACCCTGGTTCTGGGACTGACTTCAGACTTGTTCTCTGTTGCTGAGGGGCATATTTATTTAAAGGACAGTCAGGTTAGGAAAATTGTTGGACTTCTGAAACCTTGTACTAATGGAAAAAGTATAAATAATTGAAAAACTGCTCAGCCTAATTCAGCAAATTGTGACACTAACTAGTGTTCTTTTGCCAGTAAAAGCTATGTCCACATGAGGACATTAGATATGCCAAATATTGTGCATCTCTGTCACAGCAGGAAAAAAAAAAAAAGATTTTCCTATTTTCTCCTCTGGCAGCATGCCTGGAGAAAGACAGAGAAAAAGATTCAGTAAGTATAAAAACCTCAAAGAATCAACTAAAGAAACGGGCAATTGTGCTTTCTGTAGAAAATAAATGATCACTGTGCTATCACAAGTGGATCTGGGCGAGCCTTGAAACACCCCTGCTTACCTCAGGCCAAGTAAACCACCAGGCAATTGTCCAAACATAGCATGCTTGGGAAGAGGAGAAGTAAATGATGAAACTTTCACTCTGGAAAGCTCTTGGTCTCTGCCAAGAGGTTCTTTCCTTCCCCATGTGGAAGTTGTATACAACGGAATTATGTTGTCAGTGTTTTAATCTCTGTATGGCAGGATTATTCTAGCAATTGACTCCTTTTAGCTCAGGACTGAAGCTGTGGGTAGGGTCAAGAAATATTAATGAAGACCTGGAGATTTTTCAAACAGCACTGGTGTAAGAAATCTTTGGTCATGTTCAACTGTGATTTGTAGGCCATGCCACTGTCTGCAGTGGTGATGTGGGAAAAGAACTGGATCCTGCTACCAGTATTTAAAAAGAGAATAGCCATGTGCCACTACATACAATTATCATTCATAATTCAAATCAAATAAAATAATTTTCTTATCAAATTGTTGTTACATATGTGGTTTATTACACACAGTTACCACAGACAAAAGTGTTGAAAGTTGAGACAAGTTAAAAGGAGGGAAGGCCTATTGATGCAATCCTAGAGTTGGAGGGAAATCAGTTTCCCTAGGAAACTGGTGTACTTATCTTTAGATGTGTATTTATTCTTAGATAAATTGCTATATTTGTTTGGGATTTTTAAACATGCATTATTGTTTTTGCACATGGTATCTTTCCAGACTAATGTAATCTTCTGAATAAGCATGTATAATACACATATTAAAGTTGGCCATTTTTATTTATTTTTTTTTTTTGTCAGGTGGTGTAATACCTGCCTGAACATTTTAACTTTGAGTGAGTACAGGGACCAAAGAACTTCCCACTTTAATTTTACTTGTTCAGGGTGCTCCTGCAGATATTTTTAATGGTGAAAACTTTTGCTAGGTCTGTTTGCATATGTAGGTTGACCCCAGCTAACTGAATCCAGCACTCTCTAGGATGCTTTCACAGTATGGAAATGACATGGATTTCCAGAACTACTGCTGGCTCTTCAAAGGACAGAACAAAAGTTGTGATGTTTTGAATTAATGATGTATGCAGTTCCACTGCTGTGAGCTTCTAATGCTATTTTTCTAATATGCCCCCTTTGTTTAGATAAGACACACTAGTAAGTTTCCCAAAGCAAAATATATTTTCTCCATATAGAAAGAATCTAAATGTATGGTAGTAATTATAAATTTATTATTTATAGTTTTGCTTCTGTGATAATATTTGAAATATGAATGCTGTGGAATTGCTGATTTATTTTTTTTTCCTATCATAATGATAGCATTATCATAAAAGACAAACAGTTCTCTAAACTGGGAGGACAAAAGGAGCCAAAATGTCTTATTTGAATCTACTTGGTGATCAGATTAATTTACTCAATTTAAAATTATTCTATGAAAACACAGGTTTCCCAAATTTGTCATGTAAAGTTGTTAAACGGAAAATAAATAAAAATAATTCTCATATTATTTTAAGACTTTGGTTCCATAGCTTAGTGATTTTGTAGGTTTCTAAAATCTTTCACTCAGCAACCCTGAAAGGAAATTTTGAAAACAGCTCTGGCACCCTCACTGTGAAAATTCTTTTTCTCATATTTATGTGGAACCTCCTATGTTTTTTCAACTATTTTATTATTCAACTCTCAATTTTTAGACAGGGGTGTTTTTATTCATTCTTTGAGACAAGAAGATGTATAGATGCTCTAAAATGAGTTTTCTTGCTTCTGACAACCCTCTTCTTGCTGCTTGATGGTGACTCTAAATCTCTTGTGTTATATGGCACTGTTAAAGAATTGTACAAGCAGGTAAAAGCCTGGTGTTTAGCCCTAGGTATGTTCATAAAAAATATAATTGCTATAATAATTTCCAGTAAGCTAAAATTCCCTGACTACTTCTGTTGCAATATGAAATGACTTCAAGATAAGAAAAAAGGGCACATGTGATCTAAATGACCATTAAAAAAAATTCTTGTGGATTAATCATCTATGATCAAAACTAAGGAAATAGTATTTACTAGCAGAGTGATAAAATAACTATTTTGTGGTAATACAGCATTGACTGGAAATGTGGATTATTTTTTTTTAATAGGATTTATATGATGAAATACTAAAATCAGTGTTCATGAGCCTTTTATCACTACATAAGAATCATAAGAATTTTTTTTGATTGGTGTCACTTTCTGTGATGGAGCCTATTTTCATGTGGGAAGGACCTACTGATACTCTTGTATTCTGTAAGGAGGGAAGCTTTCTGTATTTCCAATGTAGGACACTGCTTCCTTCTTTTCTACTTTTTTCCTTTTTCTCTTTTTTTTTTCTTTTCCTTTTTTATCCCCTTTTCCTTCTTAACACACATTTAAAGCTGGTTAGGAAACATATATATATATATATATATTTAACATACTTGAGAGAAGGAAGTAATGAAGCTGGAATGGACAAGTTAAACCACATAATTTCTGTGTAGTTTTCAGGAAAACAAACAACAAACAACCCAAACAACAAACTGTAAAGATTTGAAATAGTTTTCTGATTATTTTTATTATGTGTGGATTATTTTTTTATGTGCCATAGTATGGCTACCAGGAAAATCTGTTCCATGATTTGCCCTGGATTTTCCCTGTTCCATGACTTTATCTCTCTGTACACAGAAAATTACACTGTACATTCATGTATTCTTTTGTTACATAAAAAAATAATTTGCATTTATATCAAAATGTAAATTTTATTTGCCTATAATGTAGTGCTGGGGTTTTACTATACTTTGAAAGTTATAATGGAGAAGCATGTATTTCTTCTAAGGGAATAGATTAGATGTGATTTCCTGTATTTTAAGACTAACGTATTTTGTCATGATTGCATGGCCTCAGGTTAAATAACAGTCAGTGAAAAATCCTTTGCAGGCATGTATTTAATGAGGCATTAAATAAATGATGTCTTCAATGAAGGGGAAGTTTTCAGTCTTTGTAAACATTTGGTAATGTGCTATAAAATACAAAAATATGGCAATAATATTTGCAAACAATAATTTGAAATCCAGTATTTGCCACTGTTTGGGTTATGCTGTATGTTATATAAATGCTTCTACATGATGTAGCTAGTTTGGGAGTGTTGTAAAATGTAGTGTGTCAACACAGACTTAAGTAAAATGCTCCATTTTTGGCCAGTTTGGCTCGAGGCTTTTTTTTTCCTCTTTTCTGTCCCTCCCTCCCTTGATAATTAGTTCAAGAAATTATTGGGTGTGGGGGTGTATCACACAAGCCTGCTGGATAAAGTCAGGAAAGCTTGAAAGGCTTTCAAGCTATCCCTAGGGATGTATAAGCCTTTTGCCCCTCTCATTTTCACTTCTGCTAGTCACAGACATACCCTCCTCAAAGGAAGAGACTCACAGATGATGGACATTGAGATGTTTTGCCTGAAGAAGTAGCCCCAGCACAAGGTCTGATATTTCATAGTGTTCTAGAGAAGATGGACAGGAGAAGCATAGACTGATTGCAGCTGCATACGTCAAATTTTGTTTACAAAATAAAAAATATTTGACAAAAAATTGTGGACTTTTCTGCCTAGCTCTATATCCACTTTCTATATTTGTCTTGGTTTATATCAAGTGCAATTAAAACATTTTATTTGTTAGTGCTCTTCATTATTTTTTTTTTTTCCACCTGGAATTCCTGGCTAGTTTTCTGTAATAGTTTTTTGGGGGGGGTTTTTTGACCTCTCTTACCAGTCATTTAAGGATAAAATATTCCTATTTCCACTGTGGTTTTATTTCTGGTTTACGAATGATTCATTTACTTAAAAGGCAAAGTGGTGTTGAAGGGTGAAATTGGTTTAGTTGAAGTTAATATAAGAGGGAATTTGACCATATACATTTCCTATGTATGATTTTCCACTTGTTTGCTAATAAAAAACATTTCTTAGTCTCTGAATAAGTGGTTTATGTGAAAGTAAGCAGCTAACGAGGTGAGAAAATAATCTGATTTTATGTCTGTTTGGAAAGTGGGCACCAGCATGAACTGTGTGATGACCTACAGTGTTCAACCTGATGAGAAAGTAGATGACACACCTAGAAGTCTGCCAGCCAGAGTAGGTGTAGTTTGGCAACAGCAACACAACTGTGCAGCCTTTCACACAGTTACAGAGCATAGAGGGATGACAGAGCAAGACTTCATGACCAAGAGGCTTACAGCAGTGGCAGTGGTGTGGAATGGAGGGTGTAGATTGTGCTGAGTTAGTTTTCCTACCACTAGATCAACTTGTTCTTCCTAATCTTGCATTTTATCTGGGGGGGTTTTAACCTTTTAAAGATAGGTTGCTCTTGCTGGTGTTTTGAAATAAGAAATTATCATAGTACTTTATTTTCAAAGGACTCAGTTGTCTAACTTCTCTTTGCACTCAGGTGTTGCAAAAGACTTCAATATTTGTCATTTTTTTTCTTAGTAACTTAGATGTAATGGTTCTCTGCAAATGGCTGTTTGGAGGGGCTTTTTCCATTGTTGTTTGTTAATTTGTTTGTTTTCATTTTGAGACTAGGTAATTGTCCTTTCAGTGTAATAGACATTTTTTTTTTATTGTTTGTATGGGGTTTTGAAAAGTTTGCAAGTTTCTTGTCCCCAGTTATGACTAGGACATGGTGTATAACACTCAGACTGATTTTTTTTTTTTTTAATCAAATGCACTTTCCAGAGCCAGATGTGGTTTTTGTGAAGCTCTCTCTTCAGTAAGTTTCTCTCTTCAGTTAGTTTCTCTCCTCTGTCCACTCTGTGAACCCATATTACCTATATTGTTTAATATCTTCATTAATGATATTGACAATGGGATTGAGAGCACCATCAGCAAGTTGGCAGATGACACCAAG
>JAOEGS010022620.1:0-20779 GCA_025447755.1 Corythornis vintsioides | reverse complement strand
CCTATCCTCTATCCTTCCCTCCCCCCCCAATCTTCATCTCCCCCCTCCCTGCTCACATCTGTGGGCCTGTCCATCCCTCCCCCATTCCCACTTAAACCCTTTTTCTCTCTGTGTGGCAAACATTTAAAGAAAAAAAAAAAAAAAAAGCAGGAAAAATCCCAGTCAAACAGTGTGGCTTAAACATTTCTTTGTTTCTTGGTGTTGTTATGGCGAGTTTTTTGGTAATGATGATCCAATCATTTTGGGAAAATTCTTGCACTGTATCAGAGTTCTTTGACCTGGCGCGTGCGTGTGTCTGTCTGCCCACCGCGAGCGCTCTCTCTCTCTCCTCTCTCTTCTCCAAGTGTGTGTGTGTGCAATGTTACGTTCACCTGAGGAGTCCAAACTTACCGAGTGAGTTCAAAGAGGGAAAGAAAAAAAAAAATTTCCTTTTCTTCCTTTTTCAATATGATGGAATGAACGAAAGAAAAAAGAAAAAAAAAAAAAAAAGACCAAACCCAACAAACAAATGAATACTAAAACCCAGTTTGTTTTCAGAACGAAAACAGAAAAAAAAAAATGTGCCAATTAGCATAATGCTTGGCTCCAGGCTCCTTTTTCAAACTGAACAATAATGATAATAAATGAGAATAATGATCATTAATACCACCGTGTCGCATTTCTATGCTGCTGTCCATCCTGCTGGCCTGTGGGCTTTGCTGGGCCACTTCTTGAGGGGCTCCCCTGTGGTCCTTGGCCACTGGTCCATGAGCGACTGTTCTCCCTGGCACTGCTGAGTGGATTTTAAGGGAAGTAGGCTTGGATTTTGAGTGAGAAGTTAGCACTGAGTAACATAAATAGTGAAAGTAGCAACGTCAGTTTTAGGAAAGAACATAAGAAGCACCCCTCTAGGAGACCTCTAGGTCCTGATTTGGAGAAATATGGTGAGAGGGGAAGGATGGGCCACCAGAAGGACCAGCTTTGGTCCATGATGAAGTTCCAGTCTGTGCCAAGGGATGTAAGGAGACAGGGTCTCTTTGGCCTGAGCTCCTCCAAGCAGCAAGGTGATGCTCACTCATGTGGGCTGGAGTCGGAGAAGTCATTGAGTAGCATTTTGTCACCCTCCAAAAATGTTACATTTGGCAAAATAAATTGGGCTAATGCATTCAATAAATAGGCCTGTGGGCAGAACATGGTGTGGTGGTGAAAGAGCCAGGTGACAGCACTTTGAGAAAAATACCTCATTCCTGTTCCCTGGAGAAACCCGGGATGGTTCACCCAGCCCTAGCAAGGGCCTTTTAGCTTTTAGCATGGCTGGCCTTGCCCCACAGCCAGCTAAAAGCATTGCACAGTCTTGGCTCCATGGGCAGAGCACCCACCTTGTCAGTCTCTACCACCTCTTCCCACAGGGTACAGGATTTTCCGTGGCATGCTCCAACCCAGCCTGTCCTGGTAGAGGACTGACTTGCCCAGCCCTGAGCCTGAGCAGCCATTGGGGTCTGCTGCTCTGTTTATGAGCTGTGTGTACAGTTAAAATGCACTTGTTGATAGCTGAGCTTTCAGAAAAGCCCAGTTATTGCTCTTTCACTGCCCTAATTATTATAATGTGCTTTCCCACCAGCTTGTGCATGGCTTCCTGGCAATGGCAGCCAGCAGCCCCTGCAGGATTGCTGAACAACACAGCAGGGCCACGATTAAATTGGCCTCACAGCAGTAACACCAAAAAGATGGGTCTGCTGACAGCCCCAATGGCCCTTAGTGGCTGATGCTTGGAGTGGCAGCCCTGCAGCCTTCAGAGGGCTGGCTGGCCCTCCCTGCCCTACTCCTTTGTTCTCCTCCATCTCTTTGTTGGAAATAGGGAGAAAAGATGAACGGTGTCTCCTCAGAGATGATCAGTTTGAATGTAGACCGCTCACTGGAAGTGCCATCAAAACATGTCAGGATTCATTTCCAAATGCTTCCTGGCATTGTGTAGAAATAAGAGAGAGAGAGAGAGAGAGTGGGAGGATTTTAAAAAAGAGGGAAAGAGAGAGTGGGAGAGAGATTGGACAGAGATTTTTAAAAACAGGGATTAGTGAGAGGAGGGGGGAAAAGATTTTCGAGTGGATAGATGGATGATAGGGAGAGAGGGGGGAGTATAGCTAGGGTAAGAAAGATTAGAGTGAAAAAGATGAGAGAGAGACAGGAAGAAATTAGATAATATGGAGCAATAGATGATTGATAGAGATAGTGAAACTTAGCTAGCTAAAGTAGATT
Source organism: Corythornis vintsioides (assembly GCA_025447755.1). NCBI lineage: Eukaryota > Metazoa > Chordata > Aves > Coraciiformes > Alcedinidae > Corythornis > Corythornis vintsioides. Next base: position 18,544 of record JAOEGS010022620.1, on the reverse strand, counting down.
AGACAGACTAAATAGGTAGAAAGATGGGCTGACTGACAGATAGGTATTGTGTCATACTTCATAAACGATATATATGCTAATATTCCCATGTCATAATGGGTAGTAAACCCTGAGACACCTTCCAGCCTGACCTCAATTCAGCAAATGTAGCGCGGACATCAGGCATTGCTTGGACCGTATGTCAGGTCTCACCACCCTGCCTGTTTCTGCTGTGGAGGCAGCAGGGGGGGGGGATGGTGCTTGGGGAGGGAGAGTGCTCTGACGGACACGAGGGGCTGAGGTGTGGGGAGGAGGAGAGACATAGAGTATGTTTGCTGTTTGTAGCACATGAGGTGCCCAGCCCAGCTCGGACGTTGCAGACGCCCCGTGTCTCTAGCACTGAGTCAAGAGAACTGAGCTTCAGCTCTCAGGATTTGTGGGAGAGGTGTTTTGGAGGAGGCAGGAAGGAGAGAGCACCTTTTTTTGTTGAGCCTCATTTCCTGTCATGATGATTCATGAGTTTTCTTAAGGACTGTCTTGTGTGTTTCTTCCAAGACCATGTGGTCTCCCTGCTCCTTTGACTTCAGACCCCAAACTTTTAATCGCACCTCCACTTTACTATTACTATTTTTATCTTTATAAAGAAAAGTAAACTGCCTCTCATGTCTTCCTGGACATAGGCCTTCCTCCCTCCTCAAAAAACAGAAACACTTTTCTCTCCCCAGGGATGATTTATCTTTGTATTCTGCATGTTGCCTCCCCCTTGGCTGATGGTTGGGGCATCTTGCGTGTTTTGTCACCGTTCATAAGAACATACTTTGCCATGTTGCTTAGAGAACAAAGGGTTGGGGTTTGTGTTTTGTTTTCTTCCCCCACAAAGACAACGGGGTATGTGGTTACCAACTGCAAACCTAAATAATTTAAATACTAATTCCTCTCCCTTGGTTCCAGTCTAAAATTACTAGCTGTAACCAAGCTCACTCCCCAGTCTTTCTTATTGTACCGTGTCCTGATCCTGCCAGAGAGTCAGGGCAAAGAGCGTGAGAGAGAGCACACAGACGAACCCTGCCTTCAGCAGGCAGTGGTTTCATGTGTAATACACAAGATTTGTATAGGAATCTGGGCTGTATTCAGGGTACAGGAAGGGAGCAGAGAAAAGCATTTGGATTTCCTTGAGTTGCCTCTTCAGACAGATTCTAAAAGGCTAAAAGGAAACACTATAAAGAATGTAGCGTGGGACAGAAACTGGAAGGAGAAAGAACAGGGGCATTTGAGGAACAATTTTTCTAGCAGGGCATCAAGTGGACAAGAGGCGGGCAGTTCCAGGAGTAGAATGGAGTGAACAGTACCCAGCAGAGTAGTTGGAGCTTTCCTACTCCTCAAGCTGCAACAACTAATGCAAATTCCCCAGGGAGTATATACATAATCCTTTCTCCCTGAGGAGGATATAGCTTTGCCTGGAGGTTTCTGTGGTTCTTACTTCATGTATGGAGAGGGAAGGACACGTCAGAATGACTCACGCTGGGAATATGGTGCCTGACCTCACATACCATGCTGTGGAAACGGAGAGTCCAAGCGGGCCTTTTTCCATGGCTCTGCAGTAAGATAGGCTAGTGATCTACATTTATACTGAATGCTCATGCCAGCTGTAGGCCGGCTCCTGACATTTCACCTCATCTAGACTAAGCCTTGGAAAAGTGTAAAAAATCCCAACCTAACACCCTCCGTCAATGCCTAGATTATTTGCATGAGTTTGGTCTGCTCTGCAACGCTTGTGGCATCCACAGACTGTCTGCATTGAGCATGTATAAAACCCCACAACCCTTTCAATAGTTGCATCAGCCAGGAAGCTCCACTGTAAGTCACATTCCAAAGGGAGGGGAAGGACATCCTGATGAGATCCCTTCAGACCCTATGTTTTCCAACCCCCAAACCCTGATGCAGCCCCGTGAGAAGCCTTAGCTAGAAGGAACTCACCTATGGTGACAATGTAAACACCATAGATTGGTGAAGATGTTATTCTAAGCGAAAGAAATGTCTGTGAATGGGGGAGAGGGTTTAGAAAGAGGAAAAAAGGGGAAAAAAAGAGTGAGTTCCTACCAAACACCCTATGGGAGTAATTTCATTCTGCAGTCTATGAATTGCTAACTAGCATGTGAGGCTTTTTGTATTGAAGGTCTGGTGCTGTCATAGGTGTCTTAGGAAGGAAACAGAGCAGATGTGTTTTGCAGAGGTGGAGGGAAGGGTCTGAATGAATGTTTTTGTGGCCCCTTTTGGCTAAGAAGTCCATCCGGTGGCCACCTGCACCTCAGTGACGCAGGGAGTGGTGGCAGGGATCCTCTTCCAGGCCTGTGCTCAGATTCCCTGCTTTTCCACATTGCCACATTAGCACTTTCACTGTATATTTAGAGCACCTCAGGACTGGTTCTCCTCTCGCTCACACTGGGGTAACTCAGGAGTCACTCCACTGGAACCAGTGGTGTTAATATGGTGTGAAAATAATGCGAGAGGAGGATTCAATTCCTCAGGCGGGGGGGATTTTCCAGGTCCCTGAGGGGGAAAAAAAAATCAATGGGAGTTACATGTCTAACTGCCACTTGTGCCTGTGAAGTCTGCCCCTTACCTACCCATATGTATATAGGGTACAGTTTTCAGAATAACCTAAGTGATGTGGGCACTTGAGAGCATGCATTTCACTGGCTTTCAAAGAGATGTAAGCTCCTAAGGCCCAGATGCTGAAGGATGTCCAAACTCCTCTCTGTGGTGAATCTGGGGTCTCGGGCCTAAAATTCTCCGGTAATTATCCAAAATGGAACTGAAGATCATGAGTCATTTAGGTGGTCCTGAAAGCACTACCCTCTATCCATTTTTCAGGGTGTTGATCTCAGGTCATGTGTGAGCCTGCATTCTTACCTACAATGCTTTATTACTACATTCCTCTGTTGAGCAATACTTGGAAGAAGAGGTGAAGGTTGAGACTTGCAGAACAGGCTAGTGACCTCAGTGGCTCACGTCTGGAGTGCCCAACTTGAGAGACACCTTGCTGGGGCCCTGTTCACAGGTCCCCTGTATACTCTGAACATCAAGATTCATGTATTACACACCCTGAACCACTGGTCACTTAAAAATATTAAAAACAAAAATAAAAGAATCCCAGCCTGATGCCTAGACTACTCTCACAAAAGAAAATCCTAGGGGAATTGTTCATCCAATAGCTTGGTTTTTCTGCTTATGCCTGTTTCCAATGAATGGAACAAATCCCTGTGCATCACCTAAGCCCTATTTTGAGGAGTTACACTGGCATACAGCTGAAGTAACACAGTAGTAAATCGGAGCCTGAAGAAGGCAGCTACAGCCTAGAGAGTATCAAGAACTGTGACGTGTCTGGAAGCTAATAAGAGCAGAACTTGACGATTAGAGCGGCCCATTTCCAATGCTCTTGTGTGAGGATCTGGAAAGAGTCTCTCACTCATTGTACTTGTGCATTATGAATGTGTCCATCTGCAGAGATCTAATGTACACATATGTCCTGAATATTGTCCTAAGGTTGCAAGCTTCAAAAATGAGCCGAAAACATTCCCAAGAAGTGAGAATAATACAGATGTCTGTATTTGAAAAATTGGTTCAAATAAAGTCTCTCACTTACAGATATATGCAGTTGTGTGCAATTATTTGCTCTTGGAATAAAGGTTTCTCCCTTGTGTGAGATTTCAATACTTTTATGAAAAAATCTCATTGCATTCTCCCTTGGCCTTCTCAGTCAAGTCCTATTACTGTAGAAAGAAATACTTTATGAGTCCCATTACTGTAGAAAGAAACACTTTCTACTTATTTTGTCTGGGTGAAAAAGCTATGTTAAAATGAAAGGGTGAAGTAAAAGGCCTGGTATGTTTTTACTATTGTTAAATAACTATTGAGGTAGAAGATACGGGCCTGATGCAAGATGTGGTCTCAGCTTGCAAAGGAACTGGGTATTTATATAACAAGAAACAGTCATTGCCACAGATGCTCTCATCCCAGAGAGAGCCTGGTTTTCTCTAAAAGGAGGCTGACCCAAGGAAAGCTGTGCTTTGGCACCACGTATCTGCTAAATGTCCATGGCAAAATGCTAGGCCTGGGATGTTCCAAGTAAGGGAACCTGCTTGGGTGTAGAACTGGTGAAGCAGGTCACCATTCCGTGAAGTGCTCAGCATGTTTAAGGAAAAGTCAGTAGGAGATGGAATAAATAAGACATGAAGCAACCTTGGAAGTGTATCAAATTCCCCACTTGATTTACAGCTTCAGTAGTTCACTGGGAAACTCCAGAAGTTTTTTAGATAGGAATATACATTTTAGCATCTAAGAAGTCCTACCAGGTTGCTTCCCTCAACCCTGTGCCAAGTGCAATAAAATATGGACAGAGCAGTGCTGTGTTAGGCTGCATGCTTAATGGTGTGCTGTATGTCAGCAGCTGAAGAGCAAAGCTGAAATCAAGCATTTTTATCACATCTATTCATCCCAGGAAGCTTTGCAATCACTATTTGGAAATCACTTGCAACTCATCTCCAAAATACAGCAGCTGGCTTAGTGAGAGCCCAGGAAAATTCCTGATGAGGCTCCAAGGAGCTGCCTGGGAAACAAAGCAGACCTCGGCACCTCACATGGGTTCTGGACAAAGTGCCAATTTACAAATGAAAATGACACAATTAGATGTCTGTATTCTTGCATGTAATCATCAGTTGCCCCATAGCTTCTCCAAAAAAGGCGTGGACTCCAGCTTGTCTGCAAACAAATATTTAGCATTCAAAATCAAGTGGTTTCAATTAGCCACATCACTAGATTGCAGGGCTCAACCCTGGCAGATTGGCTTTGCTTCAGTGGGGTAAAATACCTGTAAAAAGGGGCAGCCCATGACCTCCCTCCAAGCAAATGGTTATTATAGGATAACAAGACTGCCTTGCACTCTACTATCTTCTACACAGCAGAGTGAGGACAGGAGGCCAAGCAGTTTTCCCATGGCATGTGTGTCAGCTGAAATAGCCTGATGTAAATCTCCACCAGAGACATTCCAACCAGTCACATAAAGTTTGTTGTGCATGATTTCCAATGTCATGCTCTCAACACAGAGCTGGAAATAAACTCTCTGCCAGAATCATACAAAATGGCCCGTGACTCACCTTGGTTGTTGGCCACACCCCATGTTGCCTCTGCCCAGGTGAACTCCCTTCACATTGCTGCTTACATTCATGGACAGCCTTTCTCTAGCTTCTAAATGATCTTCTTGCTAACTTCAGACAGTGCAGTTTGAAGAACTGAGATGAACAATACAATCCCTGAACAGAATTTGTTCTGTTCTCACTCAAACCAGGACAACTCAAAAGATGAGCAGAAAAAGCCAGACAAAGGAAATTGAGCACTTCTATACCTAAGGTAACTTTTGTGTATTAAAAATGAAATTATTTTTTCTCTGTGTAGGGCCACTTTTGTTTATTAAAGAGGAAATAATTTTCATTTAACTTGGCATGGAATTGTGAACAAGAATAATACAAACAGCAAGGAAGTAAATGTCCATTTCTCTCAGAGGAGCACCTCTGGCTCTGTATCTGAGAGGAAGGGATTGCAGATGGCTAGCAGCTTGTATGATACAAACTGCCAGAGCTGCAGAAACAATCCTGAGTTACTTCATTGTCTGTAAATGCACCGGTCTACAACCCAAACTACAAGCTGGGTATAGGTAGAAAGGCACTGTGTTGTGCTCAATTTAGTTATGGTAGTTGATTAAGCAAGATATGAGTAAAATGTATTTAGCTTGTTGGAAGCAATGGGTGGCTGCTGAGACAGAGAGATAAGACTCATCTGTGGTGGGACAGAAGAAGGGTGCTACAGGTCATTACTGGATGAATAACAAGGAAGAACTAATTGAGGTGAACTGAAAACTGCTGGTGAGATCCCTCTCTACTGAGCTCATGATTATGTGTTGGGTTTTTTTAATCTTAAGACAGTCATCTTCTGAATGGTTTTATGGTCATCATCAGGACCCTGAGCCAGAGAGGGAAAACCAGTTTCTGTGATTGGAGGGGAGGTCTAATGGAGAAGGTTCAATTTTCCCCCCCTACATCAGGTGTGCCCATCCTTGGACACTTGTCTGACCACAATCAGTCAGTCTGTGGTTTAATTTTCACTGAGCCTCATTAAACTGCAGCTTGTGCAGCAGCTCATGTTTAAGTGCAGGGACATTTTCACTGTGGGTGCTGTGGGGTAGAGTCTTCTTCCTTGTCTTTGCCCAGTGCCTGAGACTTCCTTCTTGGGTGTCTCATTTTGGGGCAGACCTGATTTATAAACAACAAAACAAAACCAAAAGACACTGCCAGATTTAATAGTGGCCTAAGGAGGTGCTGGTGTCTAACAGGGGACACACTGGTGGCTTTGGTTGTGGAGCACACTCACTGGTCCTTAGGAAAAAGCTGAAGATCCAGGGGCATCGCCGCCCAGTCTCATGTCCAAGGGGAGGATGAGGAAGGCTCACACACTGCAGTGGAGCACCTCTGGTTGTGGTAGGGAGGGCTGGCTCTGCCTCGCCATGGCAGGACAGCCACACTGATGGGCTGTTGGCACTCTCTGCCTCCCAGCCCCGTGCCGGCGGAGAGCCCATTAATAAAGCTTTCCAGCCTGTCACTTCCATGCTGAATCCTTTGAAAGCCTCACTCCTCTGGGCCCATTAGAGGGAGGAACTGTCTCTGATGAAACATATGGGGCTGTCAGGCTCTGTCTGGCTATCGCTCTGAAAGCTGCTGCTGCTCTAGCTGTTTGCTGATGGTGAGGTAAAAGCTGTCTCAAGGAGTCTGTGATGAGGGTGGGGGCTTGGTAAGGGTCTGGTAAAAGATGACAGGTGAGCTGGAAGGGAGGCTGGTAAACAATGTGCCTGTAGGTGATGGGATGCTGTAGGAGGACACTGGGTTAAAACCAGCCAAAGGGCTGCTGGGCAGCTCAGGGGGAGTCTAGCATGCTTTACACGGATGTGATAGTGGGAAGAGGTGCCTCTGAGGACATCAGGAGTAAGCTGGGTGGTGAATATTGAGAAAGCATGTAGGGCCAGGCTGTGGCAGCAGAAGACACAGCTGACAAGACACAGCTGGTTTTTGGGCTTGTCTGGGGACGGAGAAGATGGCAGCAGTGCTGGGTGGCTCTATACAGATGGTGCAAAAGGGAGACTTTAGAAAGCATCCTGCGGTCACACCAGCCTGGGAGCTGCTAGGTGCATTCCTGACATTGCCTGAATGCCACTGGAGTTTCTCATTAACCAGTGCACCCACCCCCCAGCTCCATTTGTAGAGACTGAAGAGGATTTAATGGAGTCCCTTGACTTTTTCCTCTGAAATATTCATAGGTTTTAGCAGTCCATTACATGCTCACCTCCTCCATTAGAGAGCATCAAAGAGGGACCGGGTGGAAAGTACATGTAGCCAAGGAGACAGAAAAAGGGAGCTGTGGCTCCGACCAGAGGCTGCTGGGAAGTGATACACTCACAGTGTGCTCCCTGTCCCTCACCAGGCCTCCAAAATGACTGGAGATGAGCCCTAGGCAACAGGCAAGGGGAGGTGATTAATATAGTGGGAAAGGAAGGAAACCAATTAAGCAGAGAGTGCTATCTGGAGTTACTGCCCCCCACCTCTCTGTCACACACATACTCCCTACCACTGTGTCCCTGCCCATCTTCATAATATGCAAGGTCAGGAGATCTGTAAGCTGATGAAAAATGCCTGCAGAAAATTAGTTTCCTCCTTGCCTCAGCACTAATGCTGTGCTATGGTGCAGGGAGAGTCCATAGGTTTGATGAAGCAATGCAGAAGCATGTTGGATATTGGGTGCCTTTTCTGCAGTTCCCCACACAGCAAGGAACCTGCTGGGAAGTGTGGAGAAAGGGTGTAATAAGGAGCACTATTGCACTCTGCTGTATGAAATGTCTCAAAAGATCAGGGTCAGGTGGGAATCTCACAGCATCATCTGCACCATCCTCACCTTGCACAAAACCAGAGTAACTTGACTTCTGGTGCATCCCACAATGATGTACAATAGATCCTTCTCAGTTGTACTTGTTTCCCATGTTCTTGTTTTCTGTCTCTCCAGTTTGACATTTTCTAAAGCTTTTAGGTACTAAACCAGAGCTCTGATAGTATGATGTGTCCCCACCAAAGTCCCAGATCCAAATATTGCTGAGTTTTTGTGAGTGGGGAGAGGTGAAACTCTTCTCCAGAATGAAACCTCTTCTTCAGCAGCCATACTCCTAAAGCCTGCAGCTTTAAGTCCTAAATTTTAATCAAGGTCTCCATGGACTACAGTAGGAGCTGGATAGTGCCCTAAGAAAACAGATTGTATCAGCACCAGTGCTATCACAGCAAAAAGTACAAAGCTGATGCTCACCAAAGAGCTCCAAGGTCCACTTGGCTTCTCTCTGCATTAGTGTCTGCATGAACCAAAAGAGCAAAATCTTCATGTTAATTTGTTCATTCTGACTGAGACAGAAAATGGGATTATATATGTACAAATTCTCATGCTTCTTCCCTCCTAGATTAAAAACCAGAATAAAATCACAGAAGCAACAGCACCTATTTATTCTTATTCTCAAAACACTAACCAGGCTGATTCCTTTCCCTCTCATACACACACAAAAGCATGCCCCAGGAATCAGATATTTATGTAAGTATTTGCAGGATGTTCCATGTCTCCCTGAAATTATAATCAACATGCCCAGGATCATCTTAATTACTAAGCATTCATCATACGCCCACAGGCTCTTCCACAGCAGCTCTGCACATCTCTATGAATGAGTCTGCTTGTTTTTCCTCCACTGCCAAACTCCACTCATGATCAAGAGCTCGAGCCCTCACATCTCAGCTGTTGGGTTGTCTGCTTATTTATTTCTTTCCAAGCATGGAAAGAGAAGTTTGTAAAGCCACAGCAGTGCACAAGCAGACACAGAGAGCATCTCAGGGTGAGACTTGGCTATCTATACCTTTCTGAAGCACTCCCTCCATGCGGGAAAGAGATGATCCTGGTTTGAAATGAGCCACATCAGAGGTTTAAACATGCCAAGTCCCTAGTCTGCTGGTTAACTCCTGTAGAAAAGGCATAAATCAAGCCTCTAAGTACCAAGAAGTGTGTAACTATGAAGTTTTGTTTTCCATGGTTGCACCCTGACACATAAAGGTGCTCAGCAAATAGGCACTTGCAAAAGAACCAAAGAGTTGCTTGGTTTAGCTGAGGCAGTCAGAAGACACACAGTGGAGGTAAGAAAGCACTTGCTGAAGTAGCAAAGTGCATGTCCTGTAAGAAAGATGGCTCATCAGAACTGTTCTGAAGGATCTTCTGGACTGAGGCTGCAGGCATCTGCAAAGATCATGGTCATGCCTTCTTTTCCTATCAGAGCACTTTCTCTCAGCCCCACAGCAAACAACCCCTAGTGTAACTTCTCAGGTGATTTCACAGGAGTACAAAGCAGAGGTGGGATAAAGAATCAGGCTTCCCCTCATCACTCTGTAGTTACCATCTGCTTCTCTTAGCGTGACACAGTTTAGACTCTTCACACAACTGTAGCTGTCTTCATTTCCTTCCCTGTGGCATTGCACTAGCAAAACCCACATGATGATCCTACGGCAGTGTTACACAGACTGGAAGCAATTAAGGCCATTATAGTCACACTTCTCTGTTCTTTAGCTTTCTTGTGGAGCCTGGGGACCACAGAGCCCAAGAACAAGGAAACCCCTTTCTGTCTCTACTGTGCTTGCCATCGCATGTCACGAAGTCTCCCTTCATTTAAAATTCTGGTATCAGTGCTGCCCTGAAATAAAGATATGATCAAACTGGCATTTTGATCTGAAGCAAGGAGGAAGCTCACAATCACAGGTTCACTTCTCCACCCAGGCACATTTACACACAGGAGGTGTGACTTTTCTTCACTGTTGTACAGGAAAATTCTCAAATCGCCAGAAGCCATTTTGTCAACTCTTCCACATCCCAATTCTTTAACTATCCAAGATCCTTTGTAGGAATAGGCCACTGCTTACACAGACACATAGCTGTTGGTTGCCAACACAAGTAAATAAGATGCCCCAGCAGTGTCCGAGTGCCCAAATGGCTGTAGCTATGCAAATTTGGTGTCAGCAATGCCAAGACTAAAGGACTTCTCACATCACTGGTGATGCCTTCAGACCTCAGAAGTCTTCCAGCTTTAGCATCACAGTATTTTTATCACACTGTACTCAGGAGCTGTCAGTACTCTAACAATGTTGTCCTCACAACCCCTGGAGTGCCATGTGAAGGACGATTATTACAACATTGGGTTGTAAAGGCTTAGACCCTCGAGATATTTTGCGATAACTACCTCCTGATTGTGCACCAGGGCCCTGTTGCTTGCCCAGGGGTGTGGGAAGAGGCTGTAACAAAGGGCACAACTGAGTTAGTCTCTCAGGATTTCGTGCTCTGAAGTATTTATTCTGCAAGGAAGAAGATGGGAATAAACCATACCTTTAAGCCTTGTTAAAAATACATGCTGTGAAGACAGCTGTCTTAAGGGTAAGCTCATCTCCAGGGATGATCTCTGGGGAATGCCTCTGTAAGCAAAACACCCAAAAGGTTTCTTTGGTAGTTTTACACTACGCTAAGTGAAATGCCTCAGGAGAGAAAGTACCTGTGCAGAGTGCTGCCTACCTCTGCCTTTCCTTGATTAGCACTTCTCATCCATGCAGCTCTCAATAGCCTTCTATAGTCACAGAAATTCTGCAGATGCATGCTAAGGCTCTCTGTTAGTTTACCTTTGTTAAGCTCATAGCATCAAATTTTGAACTAGAAACACCTTTTTAGCTCACTTATCTGCTCATCAGTAACCATTCTGCACCAGTAGATCTGTGCACAGGGGCCTTGGCACTGCACTTGGGCATGGGCCACTGCTTGCATGTGAGCACAGTCAGCTCCATCTTTTGCTTCTGTTCATATCCAAGTTTAAATGCCACTGTTATTCAACTGGCAGCACAGTGTCAACCACAAGTACTGGGTAGCCTTTGCCATGTGGGGACACAGTAGTTGGTGTGACAAGGAAAGAGAATAAGGATATTAGATCTTGGCATAAGGAAGGCAAAGCACTACTGAATCAGTGACTGGGGGTGCACCCCTTGAACCACATCAGGGAAGAGGGGACTCGGGGTGGCAGCACCAGTAGCACTGCAGTGGTTGGAGGTAGGTCAGCAAAGCAAAACATCCCTGAGCTGCTTGGTATGGATCAGCCTTGCTTTCTGCTCTTGTTGTGTCTGCTGGAGGGGAAAATTAGATTTGCCTTTTGTTCAGCAAGCCTCATGGAAAGCCTCAGCTGGTCAGAAAGCAGAACCCACTCATGGTGCATGTGCTTGGGTATTGGCTCAGTTGAGAGGGACCCTAGGAGTTGTATCTGCTCCTCTCTCAGCTGGCCCTGGTAGCTCATGCAGGGGTAGAGGTGCTGTGTCCCCACCACAGAGACATCAGCCGCCCTCAGCAGCTATCCCCTCTGCCCTGCCTGTGGTGGAGAAAGCCATGCATTTAAATGATGGCAGCAAATCATGGTGCCTGCATGTGCTTCACTGACTGCAAATACCTCCTAGACACTCCCTGCCCTTGTCCCATTTTCATCCCACCAGAGAATGCCATGGCACATCTAGACAACATGCAGCTAAATAAGGGGACAGACTGCCCTCCTCCCTTCCTCAACCTTACTGGATTCTGCCTCAAAGGCATTCCTGTAACATTTCCTATCTGAAAAGCACTGATGCTGGAGCAGCATTTAAATTTATGTTCCCATAAAATATTTTTTTCCATAAAACATTTTTTTATAAGCTGTGGGACAGATTGGAATCTGACAGGCTCAGCTGTCGATGGATGGAGGGAAGAGCAGAAACTACAAGAAATTTTTAGGAGAACTATATTAAACTCTGTGTAGGATTCAAATTTAGTAGTAAGAGCAAAGTGAAATTTGAGCTGATATTCCATTACCCTGTTTGCAGTACACTCTAATATCATCTCCATTCAGAAAATAGTTCAGCTTCTGTCCATTAGTCTTGATTTGTTTTGCTCTAGAGCAGTTTTCACCATGCGATGGATTTGTCTTCCTGCATACTTGTGTGTACAGGAAAGGGACAATACCTTTCCAGGCTGCTATCCTGGTGTTTTTGTGTGTTGGATCCTGAGAATGCATCCTTTCCACAGTGTGCTATTCCATATGGGTATTCCTCTGCAAATCGCTTTGTGAACACTTGGTCAGCTGTGTTTCTTTTCCCATCTTCTAGAGGGCAATGTGAACAGATAGGCAATGAAAAGAGAGAAAATACAACAGGCAGGGCTAGGAAAGGGTGGAGAGTGGGGGCTGGGGGGGAATGAATTTTCTGTTTCCACCTGACCAGGTCCCAGTGACCCATTACATGTGCGTGACTCGCCAGGTTCTGGAGAAATCACAGTATGCAGTCTCAGCGGAGGGTTGCGGTGCCTCTCCCACTAAGCCTGGCTTCAACTAGAAATCCTTTGTTCCCCTCGGCTCTGCCCTCCCTGGCAGAGTCAGGTTGTACAGCCAGCACCCAGGCAACTGCAGAGCATCTGCCTGCTCAGGGTGAGGGATGAGCTTCCAGCCCATCACAAGCAGAGGTGCAATGTACTCATTGCATTCATTCCTGCAAATTTCATCTGTTGGAAGTTATAATAAAGGGCTTCACTCTTTACTGGTATTTTCTTAGCAACTCTGAAAGATGAATGCAAAGCGCTATCAAATCCCAAGACTATCAGTTTGCCCCTGCTTTTTGATAGCATAATAGATAAATCATTCTTCATAGTGAGTTCATCTGAATTTGTCTCACTCTTCTACTCCTTTCCTATCAAATACTGCAGCACTTCAAACCTCCTTTCCTGTCTCCCAGCTCCTGCAAGATGTGCAACAGCCCCTTTCTACTCCACTGTTAGGTAACTAAGCAGCTTAGAGAAAAGATTCCCACCTTCATAAATAATCAATGTGGGCCAAATGGCTTGTGCTTGCTCAACAAAATCATGCATGAGGAACACAAATGGAAGAGACAAACACTAACCATGCCTGGAGATTAACTACCTAACACCAATAAAGGGAGAAAGGAGATTTAAAGAAGAGCAAAGCAAGAGAAGTAGAAAACAAGGGAGCTGAGCACCCATCAAACAATTCCCTATGTAGCCACATCTCTTTTGTCTGCTCATAAAGTGTCTGGAGACTGGTTTTAGCTAATTTACTGATTACAAGGAGATTATTAGAGCCGCCTGGTACCTGACAGCACACCCCAGCCCCTGGGTGATACTCAGCCTGTCAGGGGTTTCTTAGAAGCTCTCCTGTTCACAGGGCAGCTCAGATGAAGGGGTTGTTCAGTGAATTATAATCCTAGGGCAAGATTGCTATTATGGGACAGCATGGCTTCAAGGCTCCAGAGTAGATGCCACACATTATATCTGTCCTTTGGCTATGGGTCACCTGACAAACATGGAGTGCCACCACCATTAGACGTGGGTAATCCCTCTTGTTTGATAGGTTCTACCTGTAGTGACTTTGGTGTAGGAGAAGAACTCACCAGCCAGCAACAGCAGACTCATGGGCATCAGTGTATCAATGCTGATTTTCACTATGTGGATACCTGGCCATTAAAGAAGGTGTTTGTGCTGAGAACCAAAGTTGTGTAGTAATCACAGTAATATTTTCAGGTAACAGAGCCATTGGGTGAGCACAAATAGTGCCTTTGTGCTGTTTCCACCCATGGAAAAACCCAAAAGCCATTCATGGCTGATTTGCCTAGTAACCTCTGACACCAAGCTGGTGCTGTCTTTTTGAAGTGAGGTTAAAAGCAGTGCAATGGCCTAGCACAGTTAGCTCAGGAGGTGTCAAGAAGGACTTTAGATGGGTACTAGTATCTCTCTGATGTGAATCCCTACTGCTTGTAAGCACAGAACAGAAACTGCTGCCACAGCAAGAACCTCAGCAGAGTCCCATGCTTCCCACACCCCAAATTATTGCATTGCTTTGGCTGGCTCAACACACAGACTCAGGCTGGCGGTCAAGCCTTGCTCCTGGATGACCCTGGAGCAGTCATCAGGTGCAGAGGGATGGACAAGGGGGCACACAGGCTCCCTCCCCCTGACACACACCTCTTCCCACCCTCGACAAGCTTATATATCTCTGGGCAAGAGGGTGCAAGGCTAACAAACATGCTACAGAGCAGGAGAGCATAATGGCATCACCAGTATTTTGGAGACAGACAAGGACAAAGGTCAGCAATTCATTAAGTGAAATTTCTCAGCTGGCTGAGGAAGGGGACTATTCCCCCTGGTATACAATCAAAACCTATCTTACACAGTTGCTGTTCTTGTGCCCCAGGCCAAAACCTCTTTGACCCTAACTGTGATCAGGCCATCCCATCTTCTCAGACTGTCATATGAGGCCAAGCACAGTATCAGCCTTTGGCCACCGGAGTAGTGATGTCTTCCTACTCCTGTTCACCTCTGCTACAGACAGAAGCTGTTTGCTGCAGATGTGCATTTAAAAGGCAGGAGGGAGGATAGCATCAAAGCACATTTACCCTCTGGCTCTGAATAAACATTTTCTCAGCTTTAATATTCATATAAAAGTGAGTGGGATCACTAAAGGGGAGGGAGGGAGAGCTCAGAGGGTGACAGACTGAGTCCAAGGGGATGTGTGGTAGCACTGGATTCCTTGCAAGATAAAGTTTCACTGCTACCGAGGTAATCTCCTGAGCTTCTCACTGCAATTTTACTAATCTCAGTAAGTGACTCTTGAAATGAATTTCCACTTGTGTCTCTGGTGCTAATTTTGTCTCATTTGCCACCATTAGAGGCACTTTGTGCCTCTGTTGTCTTTTGTTCCCTTTCTTCAGCAACTCTCCTTAGTGCCTCTTGGTTTGCTGACTCTGCTATCACTCAGTTGCAATCAGGTCCTGTTAGTTTGATCTGGGTGCCTCAGGATGCCCCACCCTTCCACTGCCCAAGGAAATATCTATGCCTGAGGTAGCTGCCTGGGTCAGGGGGCCAGGGAGATGCTTTACAACGTTTGCAAAACTTTATTTGAAAGTGTTACAGCCCCTTTCTAGAGATGTTTGGTCTCTTTCCTTATTTCCCTTTCAATGAAATAATTGTGCATCCTGGGAAGTAAATGCTTCTCTGCAGCCAGCAGCCAGCTGCCCAAATCCCCATGTCTTCTCCCCAGACCCCAAGAATAAGAGGTGCAGATCCCACGAGAGACATCCCCTTGCATCATCTGTCTCAAGGAGACAGCAGCCCAAGGTCATGCTCACACATCCTTCCCTCCAGCAGCCGCTTGCTGTCAGATCGCTTGGCAGGAGAAGGCCTGACAGGGCTCAGGCATATGATCACATTTCTGTCCTGCTGACAGAGCACACAGTATGGCTTATGCTGATGGGTACCAGGCCGTGTCAGCTGGAACCCCATCCTGCAGCGTAGGAGGCTTGTCCTGATGCCTGTCAGCAGTTCCACCATGCCAACTGCTGCCCTGGAAAAACCTTGCAGAAGAGCAACGTGCCACTACCAGCAAGAGCAACTTGCTTCAAGAGCAGGGCACTGTGTTTGTCTCCACCATGTGCTGTGGATGGAGCCAGCATCACTGCTCCCTTCTTGGCCTCAGCCGCAGTGAGAAAGGCTGCACGAGACGTTGGGGTGCCAGGGGTGCAGCTGGGGCTGTCGCTAGCAGCTGCCTTCAGCAATGAGCCCCTGGACATCTGGTAATTGAGAAGAGCAGGAGGCTGTGCCAAGGGTGTGCAAGGCTCTATTGTAAATGGAAGACCTCAGGCTGGGTTAAAGTAACATTCATGGAAAGATATGGTGAGCCCACCCCTTCCTTCACGAGACAGGCAGCAAACACACAAGCACTGGTGCTGGTGAGTAATCTTTGCTCTGGTGAGCAAACCAATAAAGTTAGCAGCCAGTGAGATAATCTGGGAGGGGTTTTTCATGGCCAGAGGAGTTCTCAGGCCACTCTACAAATGCGTGATGAACACACAGGCAGACATGGCAGCCTTTATTTGAGCAGAATTCCCAAACCACATTGCAGAGAGGATGCATAATCATATCTCAAGCTTGCCATCAGCTCATGGGTGCTTTGGCAAAATGCACAGTGCCTGTGTTTTCCCCCACTTGTGCCAACTGAAACCTCTTTAAGTGGACAGTATGTTCTTGAGGCAGAGCTCCTCCAACAATGATGGTTGTGCTGCCCTTATATCCAAAGACCCAGCTGCCTCCTTATGTGACCTGGCTTCTGCTGTTGCTTGCTGTGGTCTCTGGCACCTCTAGGAGCTGTATGTTGGCAGCTGGATAGCTGGGGAAGGGTTCTGGCTGCCAACAGCCAGGTGAAGGAAAGGGTCCTACTATCATTCTTGAAGAGGACCTCTTCTTTCTCTGCCAGGATCCCTCATTTTTCCTCTGCGCCTGCATCACAGTGAGAGTATGAAGGTTTGGAGATGGCTGGGTGGGAGGGGAAGGGGAAACCCAGCTTGAGTCAGAACTTCCTCCCATGGCCACTTCAGCTTGCTCTCTTGCCACATGTTCACCTGCACAGGGAATGGGAAGGTATGGGTTGCAAGGAGTACCCCTGCAGACCCTTCAGTGCAAGATCCTTGCTTTCTTTGCTGCCGTATCTCTCAGCCTGAAAGAAATTGCCAGGCATTTCTCTGGAAGCAAGTCACTGCAATTTCCATCTCTCATAGAGAGCAGCAACTCGTGATGCCCACATGCTTCTGGGCTGCTTGGGTCTGGATTTTGTGATAAATTGTGACTTCTGTACCCTGATTTATAGCCCAGACTGAAGTGTCCCATTTTGAGAAATACTATGGAAGAAAGACAACAACAAACCCTATTTCACATCAGAAGCATCAAAATATGGTGCCTCTAAGACAAATATACTTCATTGGGATTCCAACTGCTAGTGAGCAAAAGTGGTAAGTCCTGTCATTCTTGATAGTGCCAGTGCACAGTTGTGGCAAATCTGATTAGGTGTTTTATCTGTCACCAGAGATAAACCCAGCTCTAAATCTAGCTCTTTGCCTGTTCTGACTTCTGTGTTGGATAGCAAAAGCCAGTCTTGGTTTTTTTGCAAGAATATTTTTGGCTGAATTGCAAGATACTTTTATGGACACACATTTTCTGTGGCCTTTGAACATTATAAACCTTAAATTCATTTTCAATTGAAATTTAACTATGTTTGAATATAGTTCTCCAGCAAGGAAAGATGAAAAACACACTCCCCAGAACATCTCATCATTTTTCATACACTTCTGGAAGTTTTGAGTTATGGTTAAGTGCCAAGAATTTTGCTTCTCATTTACGAGCAGGTCTGCACCACTGCTAATAATTTCCTATGTACCTTTTCCCATGAAAACGGGGTATATCTAATAGCTGCTGTTACAGGTACAGAATGCTTTTTGTAGTAGTACGAGCAGCAATTAATGCTAATGAGCCTGCCATTAGCAAGTAATACTTATTGGTGTTATGCTTATGCCTCACCAAATGCAAAGCTTCAGTTTGTTAAGCAGATGCCAGTGTTAGCAGCCAATTTCTTTTCCCATGGATAAGTTAGTGTTAGTTAAATGTACCATTAAAAATAACAATTTAAAATGTTAATGAAAGAGAGATTGTGCTTGCCAGGTTTTGCTTGTCTTCTTTTGTCTCCACTTGAAGGTGGTGGAGGTGAAAAGGCACGGACAGCTTTTCCAGGTGTGTTCTGAGCACACCAGAAGCATGGCTTGGCTTGTTTCCCCTCATGAACTGGTGGCCATTTCTTACTAGGAAGAAGAGGCCAACAGCAGCCTCACTACCAACTCCTTTCAGGTAACTGTAGAAAGCAGTAAGATCTATTAACTGCAGGCAGCCTCTGCACCCCTCCTCTCCTTGGGGCAGCTCCAGTGCACGTCTATTCCCAGCCAGACTGCTCACTTGTCCCCCAGACACTGCACCACAGGGGCCAGTCTGCTAGAGGTGACCTGGCACCCTCAGCCCCAAGCCACTTACCCCTGCCCTGCTTGCACCACCTTGCTCTGTCAGGGAAGGTGAGGGAAGGAGCAGCCTGGCCTGTGTCCCCTGGCTGATCTAGGAAGTAATCACTGGACATGATCAGGGATGAAAGAAGCCAGGGTATGTGAGGAAGGGAGGGGAAATGAAGAAACGTTAGCTCCTTTTCACGTTTATTTAATTTTTGTATTTTTTTGTATTTTTTTTTTTAAGATCACAGAAGAGCAGAGCATTCATACATGTAAAGAAACAGAAACGAGATAACAGAAGTTAAATACATTGAGAAAAGAAAAAATAAAAAGCTTCTTTTTCCATCACTGGGTTTTGTTCATTCATTTGTAGGGTTGGTTTTTTTCTTTGATTGGTTTTTTTTACACACACACTTGCGCTTTTAAAATTTTCTTTCACAGAGCTAGTTCCAAAAACAAACCAATGGCAAAAAATAAAATGGCCGTTTTCTCGTTTCATTAAAGAGAAGTTCAGCTCATGTCTACAGTGCTGGGGAAAAATATATATAAAGATA
>JAOEGS010022619.1:0-17866 GCA_025447755.1 Corythornis vintsioides | reverse complement strand
CTCTGTCACCCTCACTGAGAAAAAATTCTTTCTTGTGTTGACCCTAAACCTCTTGTGCTCCAGTTTGCACCCATTGGCCTCTCGTCCTGTCATTGGATGGTATTTCCCTGTAACATCTAGCTTTATGCATAAGAGCTTTAATCTTTCTGCTGGTGCCCAGTATTTTATATTTGATGCTAACTTCAGTTCATCAGAAATGATGAGAGGCAAAAGAGATAGAAAGCTGAAGACACAATGAAGAGAGAGACAAAGAAATAGAACACAGCTCAAAGGCCATGAGCCACATTGTGCCTTGGTTTTAGTGTCAGCAGGTGCTCTGTCTTAGGCTATGTTTCCCAGCAAGAAATGTGTATTGTTATTTCAGTGGTATAGCTTTCAAGAGAAAAAGCTGAATTTCGTATTCTAAATAGCACAAAAAGCAGGTTATTTATGAGCTCTGTTTAAAATTACCCAGGTACAAAACCACTTCAGTCAAAGTGAGAAAATAAGGTCCTCATACAACAGAAAAGTCAATTTATGATGATTCCTGTCAATGGAATTGCTTTTCAGGGTTGACAGATATATTATATTCTGTCTGAAACCTTGTCAGATAAAGCCACTGAAATGAAGGAAAACACTATCAATGGAATATTAATGGGTTTTTTTTTCCTAAATCAACTTTGTGCTTCCTTAATAATTCTGAAGCTACATGGCAGAGAGTTTGAATCATCACATTCAACTAAAAATTTCTCTCTTCTTTATAAAACTGATGCACACTTTTAAGAAAGTAGTTAGGCATATTTTTTAAGATATTTCAAATTCGTAGTTCATAACATCAGAACCATCTGCACAGATGCTTTTGAAAGCTTCCAAGACTACTGCTTGAGCAGTTTTGGGAAAAGTGTGGTTTGGTTTTGTTTTGTTTTGGTTTTAATTATTATTATTTGTTGCTGGTTGTTTTTTTAATTAACATTAAATTACTTTTAATGGTAATGAGATTTCTGTTGGCATTTCAGAGGGAGTAGTATCACCTGGTTAAAAATTGTTTTGACACTCTCAGCTGTCTTTTGTATTGATATTTTAGCTATTGATTATAAACTAAAAGAATGACTAGTAGGCAAAAAACCCCTAAATGTTCACAGAGTCACAGAACAGTAAAGCTTGGAAGGGACCTCTGGAGATTAGCTAGTCTAACTGACCCACTGAAGTGGGTTGGCTTAGAGCATGTAGCACAAGAATGCAGCAGTCTTAGGCTTGGAGGGTCGTGTTTGAATATTAACTAGCTCTCTTGGGTATATCACACTTCTCAGAGGCTTACTCTGTAGGAACATTGGTTTTAGCTGCTAGGCAATACCCCCCAATTTGGCAGAGTCCTGGAGCACTTGGCTGTGGAATCAGAAGCAGGATGCAGGGTCCTCCCTGTGCACAAACTGCCACGCTCTGCTGTGTTGGCAGAGCTCCTGGCTGGGCTCCTTGTGTTTGTCTCATCCTCAGGCTTTCCTGGCTCTGTGAACCTCTGTCCATCTCTATCTAGCACTCAGCCATCAGACCTAATCTTGCCACTGCTGCATTGCAAATTGAGAAAATGTTCTCACTCCTGATTAACTTCTTTTTTTAATGATACTCAGTTTCTTCTCCTTTGGAAAGCTAAAATTTGGAGAACTATAAATTCTTGTCACATTTATTTACACTCATTTTTGAGACTTTTGTTGTTGTTGTTAGTATTTTGCAAGCTATTCTCCTTTGTGCTTTTTAATATTATATAAACCTTTTTTCCTCAGCACTCAACAGTGAATGCAGAGAAACACGGTAGAGAAGGGATAAAGGAAAATAAATTGTGCCAGTAGTACACTAACTTTGGCTACAATTATTTAGAAAATTTCTGCACTTCTGTGCTATGACATACAGTTATACAGAAATGTTTATTATTTAAGAACCAGGGAAGGCTAGGAAATCTAAAATTAAAATGAATGCCAGTTTTTCCTAAATGTCTGACTATCATTAGAATCAGCTTGGTTGTTGAGTGTAATTATAGGTATGCCATTCTTTCTACGTGTCTATCTTGATCAGTTTTCTTTCTGTCAAAATTATAGAGGCTTTTAATAGAGGTGTGGCTGAGGGGATTGTGTAAAATATAGATGGACTGTGTCAAATGAAGAGAAATAAAAGAAATTCTCATTTCTGAGTTAAAATTCTTGAGCTAATAAAGAATTGTCAGGTTCTATCAATACATGATATAGATCTCATATGTAAATTCTACTTCAAGAGACTAAAGTGGAGAAGACAAGTGAGTTGTCTTTCATGTAGAAATATTTGATTAATTTATTTTTTTCTGATCTTTATTTTGACAGTTAGTCTTACCTAGCATTACAGCAATTCTTGCAAAAAACTATACTATAAGTTTTATACTTCCTGGAATGTATGTATATGTACTCACTCTTACTGAGTATATTTTTAAATTAAATGACATACTCATATTCTAATTTAATTATATTTTTAATTAATGACTTATAGAAAAGGCTTTTAGAATATTTTTCTCCTATGACATCCCTTACAGTTAAAGAAACAGACAAATGCCTTTAAAATAATTGCATAGTCTCTACATCATCATATTAATTTTAATGTATAGGTGTTAGCCACTACTATAAATAAATTGCTTAATCTTCCCTGAGCTTTTTTATCAATAAATTGCCTTAGTTTTTAGGCAGTTATTTAATATAAAAGTATAACAGTTAGCCCATTGAAGTTGGTGATAGTTTCAATAAAATGGTGAAGGTAGGAGTGACTGTTCTTCAAAACAAACTCTCAGTGTTTGAAATAGTGGCAAGATACCTGCAGTAGCAGGCATATGCCAATCTGCATTCAGATTTCAGATCTTCCCAATGTTATTTTAGAAGTTGTAATTTAAAGAATTATGATGAAGATTGTGTTGAAAATTAAGAATATACTTGAGATGAACTATTGAATTTTAGTTTTTCACTTAGAAAAGAGAGTTGTTCTGAGGTACAGAATACCTCACTCCACACTTTGCCAGAGCAATTAGAAAAAGAACCTGTAGTATATATTAGCTTTGTGAAGTCTTGGAAAGAGTCCAGAACCAAAATCAGTTTACTTATACCTCAAATAATGCTGAGAACCTATCAATGCTAGGCCCAAGTATTCAAAGTTTTACAATTTCATCTGCCCAGTGCAATTTGGTTATGTAAGAAATATTGCAAAAGACCTTGCCTTCCAGAGGTCTTTGTTCTGCTGCACAGTCTGGCCCCATTTTTGTTCTCGTGAAATTGAGATAGACTATGTTCCTGGACTTATTTATCTTGTACTTCATGTCTTGTCTATCTAAACTAGGAAATTAATGTAATATTATAACTGATAGACTCTGGAATTGCAGAATTTACCTGTTTTCCTTTCCAGTTAATGTCCAAAGTGTAGCTTGTTATTTAAGCAGCTACTGGAAAAAATTATTTTGTCTACCTACAGACAGAAAGATAAAAAGTGCATGCAAAGCAAAGAGCTTTTTTGATTATTTTATTTTTTTGTTTGGTTTTGGTGCTCGTTTTTAGGAATATTTAAGTATGGTAGTTTTATGTATTCTGACAAAGAAATGTTGCTCATACTAATGGTGACTCAGTGTTTTGCTGAGTCTCTGTGATTAACAAAATACAATAACAGTACAAAATGACTGTGATTTGGGCTTGGATCTATGACACAACTCCACTTCTCTATTTGCTTATCTTTGGGGCTGAAAAGGTTAGATGTCTATAAATATGACATGATCCAATAATGTGTAGAATTGTCTATCCTTTGCTTTTGAGAGTCTGTGACATTTTCTTTTGATGATACCAGATTCAATACCTTCAGAGGAGTACAGTTGTGCTGGAAGGAAATGGTACCAAGACTGATTTCAGCTCTAAAAAATTTTTTCTCTCTTGTAAAGGACATGCTCCAGTCCCCTCATGATCTTTGTGGCCCTCCATTGTGCTCTCTTCAGTAGTTCTCTCTCTCTCTTGAACTGGGGAGACCATAACTGGACACAGTGTTCCAGGTGGCCATAGGGTAGAGAGGGAGGAGAACATCCCTTGACCTACTGGACACTCTTCTTAATGCATGCCAGGATACCATTGGCCTCCTTGGCTACTGCTGGCTCATGATTAACTTGTCCAAAAGGACTCCAAGGTCCTTTACATAGCTGCTTGCAAGCTATTTCCTTAAGTTTGCCATTGATTTTAGAATGTTCAGTTTACAACACGGAAAAATACATGTTCCACTGTGAAGTCTATCTGTACTGCAAGCTGTACACAGTGAAAATACCAAAAAAAGTGTGATGCTCTAAAATGTGTTCCCAGTTCCTATATGTACAGGTATATCAGATAACAATACATTTTTGACTGATACGGACATTTTGGCAGGCATCAAGATGTTCACACTTGGCTTTCTACAGGTAAACTTCTAAATCCATATTTAGGCATAAAAGTTCTAGTGAAATAATTTTCAGTGCTTTTGAGCTTTGGCAGCTACTTTTGGCTTGGGAATAATTTTCAGTTATTCACTGTTTCTGGAATTGTGATGGTAAATGGCAGTGAGTGGGTTGTAGCAATTGTATCTTAAAAAAAAAAAAAAAGAGGAAATATGATAATTAAATTGTGCCTTGAAATATTATTTGGCTATTCTTAAATTAGCTGTTGCCATGAATAGATAGCTTTTACCATGTTAATATCTGGGCAAAAAGTCAGGAAGTGCATTTACTTTAGTTCATTTGCATACAGAAAAATAACTTGCATTGTAGGCACTGTGATAATTAAGGGAAGTTTAAAGCATTGACAGGTTATTGACAATTAATGTCAATTATCAGAGTATGCTAATCCTTAATATTAGAAACATATTGTGTTCCAGTTACTCCATTATTTTAAGGAAAAAGGGGCCATAAAAAGTTTAAAAGCCTGGAATGGATTGAAGGCAAAACATTATGGAAGAACAACAAGGCAAAGTTAGTCTGTTTCAAAATTAGTGGGGTTTTTTGGTAGAATCCAAAGAAAATGTCAGCATTTTGCCTCTCTTGAATGTACTTTGTGCATCTTCTCTACGATAAGACCTCTATAATCTGCATCAGGCAGAAAGTAACTAAAGAATGCCTTTCATCCTACTTCTGAGCTTCTTTATAGGAAGAATATATTCTTTATATCATTCTTTATTCTCTATACATTTAGGTTCATTCTTTTTTCTTTTTTCTCTTTTTTTAACCAGTGTCCTTTTTTATGTATACTTTGAATAAAATATTCCAGAAGAATATTAAATGCAAATGTGAAATGGTAAATCCTTAAAAAAAAAAGTCATTAACATAAATTTTTGGCTTTAGAAAGTGTGTTCTTCCACTCTCATGATGCAACACTACTGAGATATGTGCTGGTTTATGACAACTTCTTTGTATTAACTATTTTTTAATGTTTAAATATTCTTTGTTTAACTATTTCCAAGACAACTTGGTGTAACTCTTATTTGCATCTAAGTTATTATTAGAAGTTAAAAAATATAGGTGACTAAAGTCTGGCATGGAAGCTTAAGAGAAATTTCCCAGTACCTCTATGAGTAACTGTGTCAAAAAAGACCTGATTGTCCTATATCTTCAATTAAGCCTTATCAGTCTGGATCTCAAAAGAACAACAGCAACAAAGCAGTTTCTCAATACCTGTGCAAAGTATGGAGACCTTTTGTGTTTTCTTAAAATATATAAAAATAATTATAAGAACACCATACCTCATTCAGTAGTAGACATCAACAAACCTCATCCTGTCAATGAGTTTAGAAGATTAAAGCAGTCCTTCATAAAATGTACAACTCATTTTCTTTAATTCATTTGATTAAATGAACACAAATAATAGTTTGCAACAGTGCCTCACTCTAGCAGGTAATATATGTTCATTTTTAGGAGGTTGCAAGGAGGTTTTGTTTGTTCTAATGATTTAAACAGATCTATAGATGTAAAAAAATAATCAGGTTTTAGGCATATTCTGAAAACCTATTGTTTTGTGTAATTATTTTCACTAGTGAAGGTAATTTCTCATCAGTCAGATCCCAAAAGCTGGATACATGACCATCCTATCTTTAGTGAATGTATTCCACCTATTTGAGAAGGCAGGCACAGAGATGGCTGTGTAGAATGTTGTGAATATTGCATAGAATCATTACTCCCCATTTCCTACAAAAATTCTGCTTATGTGTGTTGCAATAGTATGCCATTTTTCATTCATGAGGTCTTTGAAATTCATTACCCTCTCAATCTCCAGAGTAGCTTGTTCCCCATCTTGTATTTCCCCACTGAAGAATATCTGCTGAAACTACATTATGCAAAGCAGTAAAGGAAGTCTATTCTTGCTCTGAAATCCATAAACATTAACAATGTATGGAAGTAGTGTGAATTATAAGTATAATGCACATAACATTAAAAATACATACTATGGATGCAGATGCCTGTTTGGGAGAATACAAAAACAAAACCTTCCTGGCAAAATTGTAAGGTAATTTCCATTACTCAAACATATTTTTCATTGAGAGCTTTTTCAGTGTAGAATTCTTCACCATACTTAATCAAAACCTGTCATCTTTGTGGCCAACTGTTTTTTCTATTGTTCAACACCTACAATTTAGTTTATAACATACTACTTCTACTTGAAGATATAGCAATTCTGTATCTTTTAACTCAGCTGGTACAGAAAATTATTAGGGCAAAGAAGGCTGTGGCTTCCAATTCTGCATATTGTGAGGCAAATAATAGTTCTCCTTTTTAAGCTGTTCAAAAAGCAAGGAAAATGTCTTCCCCCCCATTGGCATTAAATGTTTCTGATGTTGCTAAAATTCATGTAGCATTCTATGTAAACAGGCTGCTTTGATCATGGCAAGTATTGAAATCGAACTGCACTAGCATCAAATAAGATTAGTTATTGTTTCCTATATAAAATGGTCCTGTATATATAGAACAATGTTTTTGACTCTTAGTGTCTCTGGTTCAGTATCCTCTGTAAATCTGATACGTAGTCAGTTGTTCTTCTTGTATTTTTCCAGCTAGGGATTATTTCTATGTGTTGTACATGGTACTTTTCTATATTGAATTGCATCTTTTTCTCTCTCTCTCTTTTATTTATTTAATTTTTTTTTGGACCACTTTTTCAATTTGTCAAGGTTACTTTCAATTCAAATCCTATTCACTAAAGTGCTTGCAGACGCTTTCTGGTTCTTATTGCCTGCAAATTTAATAAGTGTACTCTCTATTCCATCATCCAGGTTGTTAATGAAAATATTGAATAATACTGGATCCAGGACAGCCCTATCAAACCCCACTCAGTGTTTCCTTCCAGACTGACAGACAGTAACTGCTCTAAGTATAGCTTCACATTTGTTTCACGTGCACTTACAATAGTGTCTGGTTTATTTATAAGAATGGCAAACACTTTGAAACAACAAACATGTATTTATTACTTCCACCTCTCAGTAGAGCATATGACTAAAAACAGGGAGAAAGTGGATGTTTCTGATGGGAGTGTTTTTTTTTTTTTTGACAAGAGAATGTTTTTGCTTTAGGTTGTCTGTAGTCTTTACCCAATGACAGATATACCAACATATTTGTGAGAAATGTTAGACTAAATTATTATTCTTTGGTTCCTTGCATTCTATCTTTTTTCAAAGTTAAGCACATCTGTTTACCTCTTTTGATCCTGTTGTCTTCCATATTCTTAGTGGAAAGGTAAATGCTGAGATTATTTCAGCACATTCCTGTATTGGTTCCAATAGCCTGTATCTTGCTCATTACTCAGTTTAGCCATACCTTTGGAATACAAAACTGAAAAAGCCTCCAGTAATAAGTTAATAGCTTCCCTTTTTTTCTAATCCCGTTTTAAACACTTTCTTATTATATTTGTATACTTTGTATGAAGTCCTTATTCACATATGCATCTCTTTGCTTAACTATTTTTTTTTTCTCGTTCAGTTTTTACAGTTACTTTGGCAATTACTTGTAAACACTTTATCACTTTACCAGCCATGACTAATTTATTAGCACCAGCAGCTCTGTCTTCTAAATGTTGAGCTTTTTATATAAATCTCTGTGGACTTCTATGCATCTCTGTGGACTTCTGCAGACAACCACTTCCTGCTTTTTTGTCTTAAAAAGTGTCCCCACATATTTGGGGTATTCCTGTGTATTTACAGTTTTATGAATTAGCTTCCACGCTGTAAAATTTATTCTTGAGCTTTTTGAACAAGTGTTATTTACCCAACCTTACTGTACTTGCTAAAATCAGGGTTTATTTTGAGATTATTCATATTGTCCTTTTATATTTTTAAGAAACTGCTAGGTCTTCTGTCCTCTTTTATTAAAAAATAAATTTATGATATGCCCATGACTGAGATATAAATAAAAGATGTCTGGTTGCTAAGATGTGTTATTTGGTTGTTTGGAGTATTTGAGGCATTCCTGCCACAGTCTCAGTAGGACCAATGGAGTATGGTTCCATGGCACCCTGTAAAAATATGGGGAGATTACAGAAAAAATGACCTCACTATGTTCATGTTCAAGTAGATGACAAAAACTGCATAAAGTTTAGTGGGACTAAAATTAATTTTGAGTGCTGAAGTATGTGTTAACAAATGCTTTTGCAAATTATATTTTGTTTTCATACTTTTGGGAAGACCAATGCAATTTAATTTAAGAGCTATTATCTTTAGCTACTAAATGACAGCTCTTGATTAAGATGGTTAGAATTGTATGTCATGTTTTAGCCACCTAAAGGCTTCTTTTAAACTGTTATACTTTGGGTGTTGCTGGAGGCAACATTTCTTCAGGGATGGACAACTGCTATTTTTTCTTTGTTATTCTTTTGATTCAAATTAATATAGCTACAACTAGTCTCTCTGCCATGTGTTAATGACATGTGTTTTCCACCTTCTTTCTGCATTTTTACCCCCTACTTGAGGGATTAATGAGAAAACTACCTGTGCACCCAAACCTTCACCCAGTCTCCCTAGTGCCCTGAAGTCCTTCTCAGAAATCTCATCATTACCCACCTGGACAACTATTAAAGGATAATAATCAGAGGGGTGCAACAGATCAGGCAGTTTCCTTTTAATGTCTGTAACCCAAGCCCCAGGGAGCAGCAGTAAGACTCTGTAAGTGGAACCTTGCTTAACAAGTCTATTAAAACTAGTTTCTGATTGTCATTTCTATAAGTAGTTTTCAGGATAGTATTTTATTATATTCATACAAAATAAGCAAATATACAAATATATATGTTCTATATAAGCATATCTATGTTTATGTAGAAGTAAATTAAGGCTCTTAGCACATCTCTGGAATTATTTGTGGTAATATGTGCATCCCAGCTACTTACAAGTGAGGATGACTTGACTAGTGCAAAAATCACTTGTCTCTTTACTTGGGAATACACCAGATCTCTTCCACAGCCCTTGACTTTGAAGTTCACACCCCAAAAGTGAACCATGTCTACAGTGGGGAGTATGAAAACCTTCCTATTTTCCTTTTGGGGAAATCTCTTTCAGTCTTTCATAATTAATTCAGCACTACAGAGTCATTTGAAATTAACAATTATATAAAATCTATTGCAATATAACATTAATAATAATTTTTATCAGATATGTGATGAATTTTTGTTTGCTTAATAGCAGCTGTCACAGTTATATGAGTTCTGGGCCATAAAAAATGAAACATAGCTGCTGAAGCCAATATTTATGTATGAAGAACTGTTGTTGCCAGTATTGTAGTGTTACTCCTCCAAACAGAAAACAGCACTATAAAAAAGACTATTTACAGATGAACGTACATTCTAAGTGTTCCTTTCTTATTTTATACTGCCAATTTTGTTTGCCTTTTGAAGCTGCAAACTACATTCCCAGAAGGCTTTTAACATCTAGAAGGTCTGTCCTTAAATAGGTTATGCTGAGCTTAAGTGGGTTACACTAAGGAGAGTTTTCTGCAGCAACTATGAATCAAGATTGAAAAAAATGAGGAGCTAAACATAGGCCCTGCTGCTCTATGCACAGGAGATACTAGTAATTGGATTTTGACTACATTATTTACACTTAAAGCAGAAATGAGGTGGTTTTCAATTATGTACGTGCAGGTTTTTTCAGTTGTGGGTTTATTGTGTTATTCATATATAGACATTCAAACAGACTCTGTATGCTGGATTGCCAGCATAATAGTTCTAGTTGAAATATAAGGGAATTAATTCCTAGGTGAAGGATATCATCAGGTAAGTTGAGAGGGGATGGTGGAGGAAGATAAAGAATAAATGAAAGGGTGAAAGGAAAACCTTGAGATAACAAAAGGCTCATTTATTCGCTAAAGATGAGATCCTAAAAATCTTGTTCAAACTGAATTTCCATAGGAGAAAATTTTTATTAAGGAACACAATTAAAATCCTATTTTATTATCCGAGCCTGCTTAGCAAAAGCGTTGAAAATCTGTTATTTTCTATTTCAAATTTGTCATCAACTTACAAAGTATATGAATTTAATTTTAAAAATGAATCAATTAAGAAATAGCTCATGGATACCTGTGTGAAAATAGAACAAAATATATTATTTTGTGTATGATATATGTAGCATAATAATGCAGCAGAAAGTGTTTTAAACCATTATGCAAAACTTAAAATAAAATCTCTTTCTCATCATGCACATTTCTGCCTAAGAAATTTATCCTGCCACCTACTTCACCATATAAAATATTAATAGAGTACAAAGTCACAGTGGATATGTCTGTATCTGTGACAGCACTGAACACATGCCTAAGTTAGTGAAGAGGCTGAACCTGCATATTCATAGCATAGCTGGTTTGAGTACTACTTTCTTTTGTAAAAGATTTGCTGAAGTAGGGCTTGGCACACATTAGATATTCTCCAACATGGGCTCATGATGTCATGAGGTTCAGATAGTCCTTTCTGTAATCTAATGTTACATTTTTCTGTTTGTTTTTCCAAAATATATTAATGTAACTTTACTGTATTAAGTTCCATGGAAGAAAACATTTAATGCATGTTTGATATGCTGTTACCTTTCAGCTGACTGATCCTCTAAATTTACAGAAGGGAATAAACACAGTCTTAATGGTATAAAGCTATTAATTCACTATTAATATTAAACATTATTCTTGTTTAAAAATAAAACAAAACCCACAAAACAAACAAAACCCACAAACAAAGCAACAAAAACATGCAAACAAACAAACAGAAAAGCAATTTTTTTTATAATTGCTCTGAGTCATATCCGAAACCTCTAATGGCCAACTACATTCTCTTCTGCTCTGTAAGAAATACTTCTCTTTGTTCATATTACTGGGAAAAGAAGACAAATTTTAAAATGCCATTCCATGCTACATAAAACACCAGTTTTCACTCTTTTTATTACACACAATTGTATCTTTTTAATGCAGAAAATAATATTTATTGTTGACCATTTCAATAGCCATTGTAAAAAATTTATCTGCAAGATCACAGTTTTAGCCTGGCAAGCTGAGTGTAATTTACAATTTTTGATATGAAAAATATACAATAGTTTAGCTTTTACACATAAAAAAAAAAATTATTAGCAGAATTTTTGCAGTTCCAAAGAATAGGACTATTTTCAGTCAAAATTGTTTTTTTGCTCTTGCCCTTTGTATTGTCACTCTATACTTCTTATGTACAGATCAATAATGGAATCCTAAATCTACTACAGATGGTACTAGTGCAATGTCAATATTTTTCATGTGTATGAAATGGCAGTAATTACCTATTCCACTGATATCCTTAAACAGAGTAAATAAATCTGTTAACTCCATCATTTTATTTGTTTCTAGCATTTACAAATCATTCTTATAATTGTAAGTCATTACTAATTTATTCTTTAACACAAATAATTTGTGTTCTTGGTCCTCAGTTCAGCAGAGTACATTTGAAAACCTATTGATGACCAAAGAAGTCTAAAGTGAAAAGAATATACTGTATGTGAATCATTAGGAAATATATTTTGATGACATGAGGAAAGTAGACCTATCACTATAGAAATAGAACTGCCTCTGATTTTTCCTTTTCCTGCTTCAGTTGGCATTTTAAAGGTTTACACTTGTGCAGCAAGTTCACCTTCATAGAATAAACTTTCTTATTGAGTAGAGAAAATGTGTGCATTTAGTTAAAATGAATTTTCCAGAAACATTTGAATGAATGGGGAGATTCTGAGTCAGCTTCTAGCAAAAGGCTTACCTAATGCCCCATGTGAATGCTCAGTGTATTGTTTTGATTAAAGCTTGAATGCAAAACTGCTGATCTGAGGTAGGACATGATGCAGACATCCAAGATGCACACAAAGCCATTTTCAGCTGTGTAACCCAGAAAAGTGTTGTTAGTGGTAGAATAATATAAATTGTATGCCACTCAGTGAGTGTACAATACAGCTTTGGTTGTTATTCTGTGGTGATTAGTCAGAACCCTAAGCATACATTAATAATATTTCTACTAAATTTATTTGCAAATTTGCTTTATTTGGAAAGACTGACTTTAGCAGGAATATCAAGGGATATGTGGGATAAGCAAAATTAGGATTAGAGAAGACATCATCTATGATTTTTCTGCTGCATATGGTTTTCCCTTCTGTACTCTTCCACCATATACCAACTGGTTTAGTTTACTATAACTTCACAACACTGTTTCAGTTTCCTGTAGTGTAAACACTTTATAAGCAGCCTAGAGTACTGATTCCACTGATCTTGCCTATTACAAAGTGGGGGGCTTTTTTATAATTTTTTTTTTTCCTTAGAACAGCCCCACAAAATATGGACTTAGTAAAAAGCAAAATTAAAGAAAACACACTGTTTCAGTGGTAAAAACCCCTTGATTTCAATGAAACTACATTATTGGTAAAAGTATCTCTATTTTTTAACAAGAGTAGAATTGTATCTTAGTGTTATGCTTCATTATAAAATACATTTTGGTGTTTTAACTTCCAGATTAAAGAAAAATTAATACAGAAACAAGGCCAGTTTTTGACACCATGTGATGCTCAGCTCAAATCTGTCAGGTAGTCAGACTGCTCTGATCTCCTCCTGATGTTCCACAGTTATAAATAAATGGAAGATATGCAGAGCTATAGGTGAGAAGCATGTTTGAAATAAAGAGTAGCCCATGGTAGTAGTACTCTTGCTGCTGAGTGCTCTCATTCAAATGGTCATGTTAAATCAGAACATACTGATAAATCAAAT
The DNA here is from genome assembly GCA_025447755.1 of Corythornis vintsioides. Lineage (NCBI taxonomy): Eukaryota > Metazoa > Chordata > Aves > Coraciiformes > Alcedinidae > Corythornis > Corythornis vintsioides. Next base: position 4,644 of record JAOEGS010022619.1, on the reverse strand, counting down.
ACCTTATAAGAGAATTGATAAGATTCTGCATCATACAGTTTATTTTTAGCAACTGGTTTACATTTTTATGGTAGTATACTCTCTTTTTCTTTCCTTTTATTTTTTTAAGGTAATAAATTTACATTTAAATATAATAATAATAAAAAAATCAAACTAAAATCTCATTGCCTAACTGACATAGTTCCAAGAGGATGCTCATGAAACTGACAGTTCAAACTTAACACATTTGACCATGAAAATTCATCTATGCCTGCTGTTCTTGAGGTTCACCCAAGGACAGAGGCAACCAGACATGATTCTACAAGGGTCCTGTTGCTTGTCCCAAAGGTGGTTGGCTTCAACAAGTGTTCTGAAGTCAGAACAAAATACATGCTTGTAAGAAAAATGTGAATTTGAAATACCAAGTCTGTGAGATATCTCGGGTCAGAGAATTGCAAGTGGAGCCATGACATCTGCAAAAATGATTACTGTTCATATGAGATGGATGGTCAAAAGTACAGGTTTTTAAATTAGACATTTTACAGTATTAGTGATATCACAGAGGTAGAGCTGCCTCATTTGTTTAAAAGGAACTGCTACTGATTTGCAAAAAAAAAAAAAGTTAATTACAGGAAGGTCAGCACTGCATACTCCATTTAAATTAAGTATCCACTGAATATTATTACAAAATGCAAGTCGAAAATTCCAGTGAAATAAGAAAAAGAAAAAAAAGTCTCAATTTCAACACAATTTAAAAATTGTTATAAAAAATTGCTTACTTACAAAAGCAAATCCAACTTGCAGATTGAGACACTTAATTTACATGCCCATATATATGTGCATAGTTGTAAAAATATCCCCATATTCCTTATAGGCAGTTTGAAGTGGACACCAGCATTGGAGCCACTGAATATCTCTAAGTCCCATACTCTGTATTGGTTGTCTTTTCACTGACTGTAATGGAAAATCAATCATCTTAAACTACAAACTAAATCTCACTTAAAGAATCTTTAAGGTATATATTATAGGCTGGCTTTTCAAATCCACTTACTATGGTATTGTGTGGTGTGAACAAACCTCTTTTCAACTTCAGTGTCAGAACCAGAAATATTCAATATACATATAGCCTATATATATATGCTATAAATATACAATAATTGGAGATAAATCAATATTAGAAAGGAGATCTTTTTCTCTGAATTCTAGTTCAGTGGGCTGATGATGCTTATCACTTTCTAAATGGTCTTTAAAGAAGAGTGTGTCTATCTGGAGGTGGGTTTATTTTTAAATTCATTGATTGTTTTAGTTCTAGTTCCTGATCATTTTTTTTTCAATAATTGAGTTTTGCATTAATTCTACATGGCTATCACCTAGTTTGACTGAGTAACTTCAATGTTATTGTATGCTTGTGAGTTTTCACTTCAACTTGGTGTGCAATAGCAATGTCTTGCATTTTAATTCAATTTTTGAATTAACTGTATGCTTTAAAAAAAAAATAATAACTGCTCAGACTTTTAGGGGTAATTAAGTATGTAATTCATAAAGGTTTGAACTAAGGGTAGTTCTTGTACAGTGCACAATTAATGCCTCTAAGTAATATAATTTCACTAACAAAGTTATGTATACAAATGTGAGAAGAATCCTTCAGTAAGAATCTCCCTGTTTATGAAAAAAAAAAAAGATATACTGGTATACAGAAGGATGTTAACTACTAGCAATGCAGGAAGTTTTTTCTAAAATTTTGTCTATACATGTAGTGAAATAGGAGAACTTTATATCTGTAACTCATAGGTGGTTGCATGTTTCTGCTCATACATTGTGCAGCACATCTGATTAATTTATCAGTTGGCATAAGAGACAATTTTGGTATAGACATGAGTATTTAAAATCAATGTTTGAAATTACTTTTTAATTACAGTGGACATGATTTCCCATAGTTAAAAGCAATTTTTTATTGTTAATTCATGAATAATAAAACTAGGCTTTCATTTTATTTTCAAGACTGAGGATTCATTTGCAAGACAGAACATAATTTTAGCTTAACTATCAAGGGATATTGAGGCAGCAGTGAACCTGATTATGGAATGTTCTGTGGTGTAATCACCTAATATACATTACTTTATGCTCACTTCCCCAAAGCAATTCTATTGCTTGAATTCTGAGCAGCCTATCAGTCAGTCCATTGCAAATCTTTCATTAGAAACCTCTAGTTAAACTTATATATTCTGCTTATGTCATGATTTAACTGCAACTGGCAACTAAGCATCACACAGCCAGTTGCTCACTCCTCCCCAACTCTGGTGGGATGGGGACAACAATCAAAACCAAGTAAAAATTGTGGATTAAGAAAAGAACAGTATCATAGTGGAAATAAAAATAAAATATTATTACAGTAATAATACTAACAGTAATAATAATAATTTTAGTGAAAAGGAAGATAATGGAAAAAAAAAGATAGATGATTAAAAAATGCAATTGCTCACCACCTTCTGACTGATGCTCATCCAGGCCTTGAGCAGTGATCAGCACCTCCCAGACAATTCTCCCCAGTTTGTAAACTGGTCATGACATCACATAGTATGGAATATTCATTTGGCCAGTTTGAGTTAGCTGTCCCAGCTGTGTTCCCTCCCAACTTCTTGTGTCCTTTCAGCCTTCTTGCTGGCAGGGCGTGAGAAACTGAGGTCCCTGACTTAAAACAAATGCTACTTAGCAACAACCAAGAACATCAGTGTCTTGGCAACATTATTCTCACACTAAATCCAAAACACAGCACTGTATCAGCTGCTAGGAAGAAAATCAACTCTATCTCAGTCTAAATCAAGAGATCTTAGAATTATTCTGTATTGCTTATGGCTAAAAATTTATCATAACTAGGACAACTAAAGAAAGCATCCTATATACCATATAAGGAACATGGGGGCTCTTAGTCTACTTGACTATGCTTCACTTTTCTCTGCCCTCAGTTTTCTACAGTGATTGGCCTAATGCATAAAATCTACTCATAACCTACAAGCTATACTGAAATATGATTTTTAATTTTGAGAATTAGAGCAATATGTAGATATTAAAGGCAGCCCGTTACAAAGCAAACTAAAAAAACCCTACTTAGACAAGAATCTTCTTACTGTATTTTTAAATAGTTTGTTCAACTGACTTTTTGTAATGATTCTGTGGAAGGAAATTTCACTATAATCAAATGGAAATGTAGTTAATGGGTTTAGAGATGGAAAGGTAATTAAGTACATGATTTTATACTCATCTTTTTCAGTGTTTCTGCTTTTGTAAAGAGAAAGCTAGTAAGCACTTAGAAGCCATCCTCTCTGGCTTCTGTGGAGGTTTCCAAGAGGTTGAATTTTATTTAAGTGCTGTTTCCAGGATGTTTCTTGCCAGGATTTCATAAGCCTATATTGAATTGTACTGCATGTATGATAGGCGCTATATGGAAAGAAGCAGTTCAACCTAATTCACACTTGGACAAAACAAATTAGTGGAATAGCAGAACTCAAGCAACAGAACCAGCAATATCATTTATTCTACAAGTCAGCATCAGGGCCAGGAAGTAAAAAACAAAAATCAAAAGATACTTCAGGTGTCATTACACAGCTCCAAATCCGCACATGAAGATCATAGACTCATAATCATAGATAATAATCATAGATAGACCTGTAAAACCTGCTATAAATTCAGGGAGTTCTCTGCCCAAACATTATCTCTCTAGAAACTATAAATTTCAGGAAGAGCTTGCTATTACATGAAGAAAAATCTCAACAATTCATTAATACCATTATATTTGCTTTCATCTGCTTTTCTCTAGATTAGTAGCTAAGCCCTTAGCTATCTGATCTAACTACTCCAAGGAAAAGTGGATTCTCTTCCTTTTCCTTCTTTTTCTTTGCTTTTGAAAATATATCCATTTAAGAGGAACCTAATTATAATAAAACATATAATTTTCTTTTTACATTATAATTATGAAATTCTTGATTCTACTACTTTTCTTCAACATCTCCAGTCCTATTCTTTCTTATATAATATTTTGCCAAGGCCATGGCTTTGGTTCTGATGTTATGGGTCCAGTTCACTTCAATTGAAGTGATTGAGACTCTACTTTTTCTTAAGTTGGTACTGGATTATATTTTAATAGCCCAGTAGAGAATCAGAAAAGTAATTACATTTATTAAGAAGATTAATTCAATTTAAAGACCCTTTCAAAGAACTTAATCTCAATTGACAATTTATTGAGCCATTGAAAAGAAATACAAGATTATGGCATCAGCAAACCAAAGTATTGCTTCCCTGCAAGTGATTTTACAGTCAGTGATAACGATTTAGATCTTCAAATTTGAATGATTAAATATTTTATTTTTAGTTTTTAATCTATTATATCAATGCAGATGGGAAAATAGGAATGCTTCTAACTGCAGCATCATTTACCACTACTGTTCCATAGCCTTGACGAGTATTATGAACGCCTTTTACTTACTAAAAGGTGGTTTTCAAAGTTATTTTTCTTAAGAATTAATATTAATTTAAGGTTGTCTTTCATTTTTATGAAAGATTATTTTCTAAAAACGAGTTTAAAGTACATTTCTATAATACTTGCTAACAAAGATCTCTCCTTTTTCACATATCTAAGATATGTGAAATGAGGTGAATGTGTAAAGA